>JARQOD010008483.1:0-35357 GCA_033576555.1 Oophaga sylvatica
TATTTTATATTTATTTTAGGAGATCAAGGGCTTCGCACGGATTAAGAGTAAAATAAAAGATGGTCAAAAAAATTGTTTTTATTTCATTAAAATTATTTATTCTTAAAGTGTGTGTGTTTTTTTATTTACTTCAATAGGATTAATAATTGATAGTTGTCTAATTGAAAGCTCTCAATTATTAACCTGGCTTACAGTCACCTTTCAATTGCAAGGTGGCTGTAACCCCTTATTAACCCATTCGCCACCGCTACAGGGCAATGGGAATAGACGGGCAAAGTGCCAGAAAGGGCAAATCTAATTAGAGATTTGCCCTTTCTGGGGTGTCTGGGGCAGATGTTAGTAGCCAGGGGGGCACCAAAAAAATGTACCCTCCCTAGGCTATTATTATCTGCCCCCACTCGCTTGCTTTGTCTGTCTGGTGGAGAAAATACAGCGGGAGCCCACGCATTTTTTTTCAACAATTTACACCTTTAATTAACCCCTACATGTCTGAAATTTTGCACACATACACTTATGTAATTGTAAGTTCAAACCATATATCAAAATACAGGAAATGACATGGTTAACTGTGTCTAAACAATGTATCATTTCATGTCGGCTTCTGTGATTTCACAAAAGCCGCAATTGAATTAGCGGCTATTACAGTATGTAGAAGTGTATGAACTATAAATATATGTATATATATATATGTCACAATGACATATATATATATATATATATATATATATGTATTCTATGTGTGTATATCTATTCTTTCTATTCTTTATTAAAGCTGTCAGTGTGATTTTACAGTATAGCCGGGGATGAATTGCCGGCTTTTCTAAAGGACACCGATGCGATTTAATCGCAAGTCACACATGCGGTCCGTTTGTAATCCGATTTTTCATCGCTCCCATAGACTTGCATTGGCGATAGTCGACCCACAATCGGTGACAATCGCAGCATGCTGCGATTGCACTCGGACGATTAAAACGGACCACTAAAAATCGGATACTGGGAACTGCTCAATAGATTAACATAGGGCAGACTGCAATACGATATTTCATCGTATTGCAGTCGTCCGATTCTGTCACCAGTGTGACCCCGGCCTAAGGCTTGCTGTGGTGCATAAACCTACTATTCGGCCACACCTGAACAGTGCTCACAAGCAGAAACGGTTGCAGTGGGCCCACACATACATGAAGACTAATTTTCAAACAGTCTTGTTTACTGATGAGTGATGAGCAACCATGGATGGTCCAGATGGATGAAGTAGTGGATGGTTGGTGGATGGCCACCATGTCCCAACAAGGCTGCTACGTGGGCAAGGAGGTGGAGGAGTCATGTTTTGGGCCAGAATCATAGGGAAACAGCTGGTAGGGCCCTTTAGGCTAAGTGCACACGTTTGCAGAATGTTAGCAGAATATTCCTGAGCAAAACCGGACTTTTTTCGTGGCAAAAACGCGTGGTTTTTTTGTGCGGTTTTTGGCGCGTGTTTTTTTTTGCGCGGATTTGACGCGTTTTTACCGCGATTTTTTCCTGAACTTTCTAGGTCAATAATATAGCGGGAAAAACGCTAGAATTCCGCAAAATTAATGGATATGTTGCTAGATTTTCCGTGATGCGTTTTTTTCGCGGAAAAAAACGCACCATGTGCACAGAAATTGCGGAATTCATTCTAAATGATAGGATGCTTAATACATGCGTTTTTGACGCGTTTTTTTCCCGCGAAAAAAACGCAAATATTCCTGAACGTGTGCACTTAGCCCTAAAAGGTTCCTGAAGGTGTGAAAATGACCTCTGCAAAGTATATAGAGTTTCTGACTGACAACTTTCTTCCATGGTATAAAAAGCAGAAACGTGTCTTCAGGAGCAAAATCATCTTCATTCATGACAATGCACCATCTCAGGCTGCAAAGAATACCTTGGAGTCATTGGCTGCTATGGGCATAGAAGGAGATAAACTCCCCTGACCTCAGCCCTATAGAGAACTTTTGGAGTATCATCAAGCAAAAGATCTGAGAGGGTGGGAGGCAGTTCACATCAAAACCGCAGCTCTGGGAGGCTATTCTGACTTCATGCTAAGAAATACAAGCAGAAACTCTCCAAAAACTCAAGTTCAATGGATGCAAGAATTGTGAAGGTGATATCAAAGAAGGGTTCCTATGTTAACATGTAACTTGGCCTGTTAGGATGTTTTGGAGTTAAGTAGCTTTTTTGTTCAGTGAATGTGACCTCCTAATGCTGCAAATTCCACAAATGAGCATTTTCAGTTATTTAAAACATATCAAATGTTCAGAAATTCTACTGTGCCTAATAATTTGGAACAGTGCATTTTGAGTTTTTATTCATTTTGGAGATTATACTGTTATCATTGGGAGGTTTCTTCAATAAAATTCGATGTATACTCTAACGGGTGATGACTTTTATTAGACTGACTGTCATTTGCACTGACCACTTAGGAAAATCAGAGAAAAATATCATTTGCATAATAATTTGGAACATAGTGTAGACCCCTCAAAGTGACTTCAAATCTGATGTGGTCCCAAAAAAAAAAATGGTGTTGTAAAACTGAGAAATCGCTGGTCAACTTTTAACCCTTTTAACTTCGTAACAAAAAAAAATTTTGTTTCCAAAATTGTGCTGATGTAAAGTAGACATGTGGGAAATGTTATTTATTAAGAAATTTGTGTGACATATCTCTCTGATTTAAGGGCATAAAAATTTAAAGTTTGAAAATTGCTAAATTTTCGCCATATTTCCGTTTTTTTCATAAATAAACACAAGTCATATAAAATATTTTTTACCACTAACGTGAAGTACAATATGTCACAAAAAACAATCTCAGAATCAGCGGGATTCGTTAAAGTGTTCCAGAGTTATAACCGCATAAAGTGACAGTGGTCAGAATTGTAAAAATTGGCCCGGTCATTAAGCTGCAAATTGGCTCTGTCCAGTAGCGTAGCTACTGGGGGATCAGAGGGGGCCGTTGCCCCGGGCTCAGTCACATGCAGGGGCCCACTGGGAGACATGGCCAGTAGCTGACGTGTCAGGGAGAGAGCAGCACAATGCCGGCTCCCTCTGCCACAGGTTGCAGTGCCTCTCTGTGTGGCAGTGCACGGAGCTGCTGTCTCACCAGAGGAGCACCTTCCTTCCTGGCCGGCAGCAGCTGTAGTTTCACTTTCTGCCCTGCAGGCTCTGGTTGTCTCAGCCACACTGGGTCCTAGTGCCCTCTGTGTGCATACACTGGACACTTCCTGGTCCTGCCTCAGTCACTGCCTGCAAGCTTCATGGTAAGTGGGGATGGAATATATTACATGTTTATTAGGCATGTCATGGTCACTGTGGGGGGAATGTGAGAGGATGGGGGGTATTGTGGGGGAGGGGGTACAGGGTACTGGGGGTGAATGTGAGAGGATGGGGGTATTGTGGGGGAGGGGGTACAGGGCACTGGGGGTGAATGTGAGAGGATCGGGATATTGGGGTGGCTGGCACACAGGGGTTGATGTGAGAGGATGGGGGTATTGTGGGGGCTAGGGCACTGGGGGTTTACTGTGAGAGGATGGGGATATTGTGGGGGCTAGGGCACTGGGGTTTACAGTGAGAGGATGGGGGTATTGTGGGGCCTAGGGCTTTGGGTGTTTACTGTAAGAGGATGGGGGTATTGTGGGGGCTAGGGCACTGGGTGTTTACTGTGAGAGGATGGGGGTATTGTGGGGGCTGAAGTGGGGGAGGGCAACAGGGCACGGAGGGTGAATGTGAGAGGATGTGGGTATTGTGGGGTCAGGGGGACAGAGCGCTTAGGGGTGCAAGTGAGAGGATGGGGGTATTGTGGGGGCTAGGGCTCTGGGTGTTTACTGTGAGAGGATGGGGTATTGTGGGGGCTAGGGCAGTGGGTGTTTACTGTGAGAGGATGGGGGTATTGTGGGGGCTGAAGTGGGGGAGGGGCAACAGGGAACGGAGGGTGAATGTGAGAGGATGTGGGTACTGTGGGGTCAGAGGGACAGAGCACTGAGGGGTGCAAGTGAGAGGATGGGGGTATTGTGGGGGCTAGAGCACTGGGGGTTTACTGTGAGAGGATGGGGATATTGTGGGGGCTAGGGCACTTGGGGTTTACTGTGAGAGGATGGGGGTATTGTGGGGGCTAGGGCTCTGGGTGTTTACTGTGAGAGGATGGGGGTATTGTGGGGGCTAGGGCACTGGGTGTTTACTGTGAGAGGATGGGAGTATTGTGGGGGAGGAGCAACAGGACATGGAGGGTGAATGTGAGAGGATGTGGGTATTGTGGGGTCAGGGGGACAGAGCACTGAGGGGTGCAAGTGAGAGGATGGGGGTATTGTGGGGCTAGGGCACTGGGTGTTTACTGTGAGAGGATGGGGGTATTGTGGGGGCTGAAGTGGGGGAGGGGCAACAGGCACGGAGGGTGAATGTGAGAGGATGTGGGTATTGTGGGGTCAGAGGGACAGAGCACTGAGGGGTGCAAGTGAGAGGATGGGGTATTGTGGGGGCTAGGGCACTGGGGGTTTACTGTGAGAGGATGGGGGTATTGTGGGGGCTGGCGCACAGGGGTTGATGTGAGAGGATGAGGTATTGTGAGGGAGGGTGGACAGGGCACTGGGGTTGAATGTAAGAGGATGGGGGTATTATGGGCTAGGGCACTGGGGGTTTACTGTGAGAGGATGGGGGTATTGTGGGGTTGAAGTGAGGGAGGGGCAACAGGGCACGGAGGGTGAATGTGAGAGGATGGGGGTATTGTGGGGTCGGGGACAGAGCACTGAGGGGTGCATGTGAGAGGATGGGCTGTTGGGGTGTGGGTGGGGGACAGTGGGGAGGTAGGGGGCTTCTTTTTTTTACTTGTGAGCTCATTAATACTTTAATAATAGATTAATATTTCAGGGCACAGACAGACGGCCGTATAACTCATGCAAGGATCGCACCACAATGCTCGGACTGGCTTGTACAGCTCCTGACATGAGCGTGATGGATTACTATGCAGCTGTCACACTCAGGTGTGGAGAGCCGACTTTCAGTCTGAGGATTGCGATGTGATCCTCGCACGAGAAATACGTCCGTCTGTCTGCCCCCTAATAAGTATAATCATACAATAACCACGAACTGCATTCTATTTAATAATTTAATAATAAGCAATTTATTATTATTATAAAGTTATTAAAGGCTTGGGATAATTGTCTGCAGTCACTTTGAGACTACAGACTGCAAAATCATGATGGTGTGCGCCTGTCGTCACGAGACCCCATGACCACTGGTGCGATCAGGCGGTCATGCAACCACATTTGCTATTTGCACGTGTCGACTAGATAAGTTTGACTTCACTCAATAGAAGATAATTGGGAGAAACCGAAAGAGTCATCACACGACCCCCTGCTCACATCAGTGATGCTGGGCCATTATCACTGTACATAGGGGGACTCAGATAAATATTAAGTGGACACTTAAGAAGCATTATTATTTATAGGGGCACCTGTAGGGTAGTTACTGGATGGCAGATGGTGCTGAGGTGGCTGTCAGTCAGTGCCATGGTGCTGTTACAGCCGCCACTCTCTACACAGCGGTGACTGAAACCGTGCCAGCGCAGCCCCTATGGCTGGAAGAGCAAGGCTGCCGGGAGGAATAAAGTTAATTTCCTCCCTGCAGAGGAGCTCTCAGAGCAGGCGCAGCGCGGTGTCAGAACACTATTAACGATTATACTGTGTATTGGAGGAGCAGTGGGGACATCATTCTATATATAGGGGAACTCAGGGGGACATTATACTGTATGTACGGGAGCTGTGGGCCCATCATACTGTATATAAGGGAGCTGTGTGCCTACCTAAAGTGTATAGGGGAGCTGTGGGATCATCATACGGTGTATAGGAGAGCTGTGGGATCATCATACTGTGTATAGGGGAGCTGTGGGATCATCATACTGTTATAGGGGAGCTGTCGGATCATCATACGGTGTATAGGGGAGCTGTGGACCCATCATATGGTGTATAGGGTGAGCTGTGGGCCCATCATACGGTGTATAGGGGAGCTGTCGGATCATCATACGGTGTATAGGGGAGCTGTAGGATCATCATATGGTGTATAGGGGGAGCTGTGGGCCCATCTTACGGTGTATAGGGGAGCTGTCGGATCATCGTACTGTGTATAGGGGAACTGTCGGATCATCATACGGTGTATAGGGGAGCTGTGGGATCATCATATGGTGTAGAGGGGATCTGTGGGCCCAGCATACTGTATATAGAGGAATTATACATGGGGAACTCAGTGGACATTATTAAATGTTAAGTGGGCACTTAAACATTATTGTTATAGGGGCTCTCAGTATTGTGACCATCAAAGTTGCACATGGAGTATAATTACTTTCTAGGGACAAAATGTGGAGGGCACATGTGCAGGAAATTAATATTTTCTAGGGGGCAATTTTACTATTTAGAGAGCACACAGGAGACATTATTACGATGTAAGGGGCACAGTGGTGGCATTACTATGGGAGCCAGGAAGAGGAACTCTGTTTTTGTACCACACAGCAGGTGCAGTAATAGGGACACGGCAGCAGGGGCTCAGTATTGGGGTATTGGCAGGATGAGGAGTTTGTGCAGGTTGGGAATACATTTGCACATGAAAACAGGAGATGCAATGGGATGAAACTGAAGGGAAGAAGATACACATTAGATATTAGAAAACACTTTTTGACAGTGAGGGTAATCAATGAGTGGAACAGGCTGCCATGAGAGGTGGTGAGTAGAGTTGAGCGATACTTTCCGATATCCAAAAGTATTGGAATCGGAATGGTATCGCCGATACCATTAAAATATCGGCGATACCCGATACCGGAAATCCAAGGTAAGTCTATGGGAACAAAATATCGTAACTAAAAAAACCTCTTTCTTTCCTTGTAAACACTAAATATACACACATAGAATACATATATATATATACATGTCATTGTGACATATATATATATATATATACATATATTTATAGTTTATACACTTCTACATAGTAAAATAGCCTCTGATTCAATTGCCGGGTAAAGCCGACTTTTGTGAAAAGACAAAAGCACCCGACATGAAATGACACTTGGTTTACATAGAGTTAACCATGTCTTTTCATGTAGTTTGATATCTGATTTGCACAAACAATTACATGATTGTATGTGTGCAAAATTTCACACCTGTAGGGGTTAATTAAAGGTGTAAATTTGTTGTAAAAAAAACGGACTTTTTTGCTACGAATTTACACCTTTAATTAACCCCTACAGGTGTGAAATTTTGCACACTTGCACTCATGTAATTGTTAGTGAAAACAATAGATCAAACAACTTGAAATGACATGGTTAACTCTATGTAAACCATGTGTCATTTCATGTCGGGTTCTGCATTTTCACAAAAGCTGGCAATTGAATTAGCGGCTATTATACTATGTAGAAGTGTATGAACTATAAATATAAATATATATATATATATATATATGTCACAAATTCAATGACATGTATATATATATATATATATGAGGTGTAAAATTGTTGAAAAAAAATGCGTGGGCTCCCGCCCTATTTTCGCAACCAGACAGACAAAGCCAGCGAGTGGGGGCAGATAATAATAGCCCAGAGAGGGACCATTATTTTTGGCCCCCCCCTGGCTACTAACATCTGCCCCCAGACACCCCAGAAAAGACAAATCTATAATTAGATTCGCCCTTTCTGGCACTTTGCCCGTCTATTCCCATTGCCCTGTAGCGGTGGTGAATGGGTTAATATGGGGTTAAAGCCACCTTGCTATTGAAAAGTGACCTTAAGCCAGGTTAATAATTGAGAGCTGTCAATTAGACAACTATCAATTATTAATCCTATTGCATGAAATAAAAATAAAACACACACACTTTAATTAAAAATCATTTTAATGAAATAAAGACACATGTTTTTGACCATCTTTTATTTTACTGCAAAAACCATTTCCTGTAATAAAAATAAAATAAAAAAGCAAAATTATTCTTACCTATCCGATGTTCAGTCAGGTCCCACAGTGTAATCCTTCAGAAAGGGTTAATGTTTACTGCAGGGACCGCAGCTAATGCTGCAGCCTCACAGTAAACCCCCAAATGAATGAGTTCCTCTCCTGGCTGACAGGAGAGGAAGTGGAAAGCTTAATTGATTGCTTTCCACTTTCACTTCAGGTCAGCCAGGGACACAATCAGTGACGTCAGAGGGAACTGATTAACAAAAATAGGGGTTCCCTTCGAAAAAAAAATGGCGTGGGGTCCCCCCTATTTTTGTTAACCAGCCTGATGAAGCAGACTGCTGAGGCATGGTATTTAAGGCTGTTAAGGAGCCAATATCCATGGACCTTGCCAGCAGCGTCGGACTGGAGTACCTTGGGCCCACCAGAGAAAAATTATTCTTGGGGCCCACCATCATACTTCCCAACCTTTTAAGAAGGGAAAGAGGGACAAAGGCTGTGGCACGCTGTGCCTGCTGCAGCAAATTTTAGGTCATGCCACGTTGCACAACACAGACTGTCCAGGAGTTGGTGGATGCTTTAGTCCAGGTGTGGGAGGAGATCCCTCAGGAGACCATCCGTCGCGCTCATCAGGAGCATGGCCAGAAGTTGTAGGGAGGTCATACAGCATACCTCCCAAATTTTGAAGACAGGAAAGAGGGTTAAAGGCTGCGGCGCGCTATGCGCACCGCTGCAAATTTTAGGCCATGCCCCGACCACACCCATTTCACAGCTAATCACACCCATATCCTCGCCCCAAGCGTACCCATTTAGCACTGCTGATCACACTGACTGGTAATGACGGCACAGTGGCTGGTACTGAGGAAAAGAAAGAAAGGGCAGCGAGAGAGAAAGAACAAACAGAGAAAGAAAGAGAGGAAAGAAAGAAAAGAGAGAGAGAAAGAAAGAACAGAGAGAAAAAAGAACAGAGAGCGAGAAAGAAAGAACAGAGAGCGAGAAAGACTAGAGAGAGAAAGAAAGACTAGAGAGAGAGCCAGAGGCGTAGCTAGGGTTTTGGTTTAGTGGGGGTGAAACTTCTGAGTGGGCCCCTAATCAGAGAACCTCAGCAAATGACCGCGCTGTTGCCAAAAATAATATAATCTATATATAAAAAGACCAATATTGATATTACCGCCATATGGTCTGTGGTAAATAATACCAGTCCTACAGAACATATAATAGATTACAGCACAGGTACAGATAATGACTTACCGCTGATGTTCTTTCTAATGGAATTGTTCACTTTTCATGTCTTTTCCATCTGGCCCAGACCGACATGACGACTTCTCCAGCCAGGACTCGACTGCAGAGATTACAACAAAGACACATTTCACTTCTCATATTTTTAGCACTGTCACGGTCACCAATTGGACTATTCTCAACCTGCACAAACTCCTCATCCTGCTGATACCCCAATACTGAGCCGCTACTGCCATATGTGTCCCTATTTCTGCACCTGATACCCCAATACTGAGCCGCTGCTGCCATGTGTCCCTATTTCTGCACCTGGTACCCCAATACTGAGCTGCTGCTGCCGTATGTGTCCCTATTACTGCACCTCATACCCCAATACTGAGCCGCTGCTGCCATATGTGTCTCTATTACTGCACCTCATACCCCAATACTGAGCCGCTGCTGCCATGTGTCCCTATTTCTGCACCTGATACCCCAATACTGAGCTGCTGCTGCCGTATGTGTCCCTATTACTGCACCTGCTGTGTGGTTCTGTGTGACCTCTAAATTTTAAAGCACCCCTCTAGAATATAGTAATGCCGGGTGCAAGTGCCCTAGAAAACAGTGCCCACATTTTGTCCCCTAGACTGTAATAATGCCCTGTGTGCCCCTTTGACAGTCACAGTAACCCGAGTTCCCCTATAACAATAAGTGTCCACTTTACATTTAATAATGTCCCAAGTCTCCCCCTGTACATCTCCCCTATACACAGAATAATGCCCCTCACTGGATATATACTGACCCCTTAATGTCCCCAAACTATTTAATGGGTCCAACACTGTATGATGGCCCCTAGATAGCATCCATACAGCATAATACACCAGATAGTCCTCAATATAGTATAATGCACCCCCATAGGCAGCCTCTATATTATAATAAACCCCCATAGGCAGAGTCTATAATATAATGCACCACCATAGGCAGCCGCTATATTATAATGCACCCCCATAGGCAGCCTCTATAGTATAATGCATCCCCATAGGGAGTCTCTGTAGTATAATGCACCCCAATATGGAGCCTCTGTAGTATAATGCAGCCCCCATATACAGCCTCTGTAGTATAATGCATCCCCCATATACAGCCTCTGTAGTATAATGCACCCCATTAAAAGAAAAAAAAACAATACTCACCTCCCGGCTCCTGTGCTGCTCACTGTTCTCCCTCTCAGCGTCTGACAGCGGGCGCCGGCAGTTGATGTCATCGCGCCCGCTGTCAGACGCTGAGAGGGGGATTATGGGAGAGGAGCGCTCGCTCCTTCTCTCTCTATGCGGTCAGCTGTATCGGCTGGATGCCGATACAGCTGACCCTCCGATGACGGGTGGGGGGCCCACTGCTGGCACCGGGCCCCCCCACCGCCTGTTCAGGCCCCATAGCTTCGGGGCGGCAGAGCAGGGAGAGCGATTCTCCCTGCTCTGCCGCAGAATGTAACTGTATCGGCGTGCACAGTTACTGTAGCGTAGCTCCGGGTGGGCCCCCTCAGAGCGTGAGGCCCGGGGCCACCGCCCCCTCTGCCCCGCGACCTATCCTTTCAAATCAGGGCCCACCACGCAGGAGCTGGGGCCCACCGGAGGTTTCTCCGGTGTCCCGGTGGCTCAGTCCGACCCTGCTTGCCAGCCTGATAATACCAGGCCACAGCAGTCTGCATATCTTTGCTGGTTAACAAAAATAGGGGATCCCGTCGAAAAAAATTGGCGTGGGGTCCCCCCTAATTTTGTTAACCAGCCTGATGAAGCAGACTGCTGAGGCCTGGTTTTTCAGGCTGTTAAGGAGCCAATATCCATGGACCTTGCCAGCCTGATAATACCAGGCCACAGCAGTCTGCATATCTTGGCTGGTTAACAAAAAATAGGGGATCCCCTCGAAAAAATTGGCGTGGGGTCCCCCCTATTTTTGTTAACCAGCCTGATGAAGCAGACTGCTGAGGCCTGGTTTTTCAGGCTGTTAAGGAGCCAAGATCCATGGACCTTGCCAGCCTGATAATACCAGGCCACAGCAGTCTGCATATCTTGGCTGGTTAACAAAAATAGGGGATCCCCTCGAAAAAAATTGGCGTGGGGTCCCCCCTATTTTTGTTAACCAGCCAGATGAAGCAGACTGCTGAGGCCTGGTTTTTCAGACTGGTAAGGATCCAATATCCATGGACCTTGCAAGCCTGATAATACCAGGCCACAGCAGTCTGCTTAGCTTGGCTGGTTAACAAAAATAGGGGATCCCCTCGAAAAAAAAACGGCATAGGGGTCCCCCTATTTTTGTTAACCAGCCAAGTAAAATGCAGACTGCTGCGGCCTGGTATTAAAAGACTGTCAAGGCCCATGGATTTTGGCCCTCAACAGCCTGATAATACCAGGCTACAGCAGCCCCACATTTGGCGCATCAAAAGATGTGCCAATTGTGGCACTTTACCCGGCTCTTCCCACTTGCCCTGTAGCGGTGGCAAGCGGGGTAATAAGGGGTTAATGTCACCTTTGATTGCACGGTGACAATAAGCCCGGTTAATAATGGAGAGGCGTCAATAAGACACCGATCCATTATTAATCCCAAAGTTTTTAAATGTTTAAAAAAAGACACAGCAAGAAAAAAGTCTTTTAATGAAATAAAAGAGACAACACAGTTTTCATTTTTTTTATTACTCTCTCATTCCTGCGACGCCATCGATCTCCTGTAAAAAAAGGAAAAAAACAAACCAACAGTATACCACCTGTCCGACGCAGTCCATAGTAACGATTGTCCCACGACGATCCAGCTCTGCTACATGGGAATGCCAGGCAGGGCCTGACATCCCGGCGCAGCACAGCTGATTACCTGCTTCCCTGGCGGTGACGTCATCGGACTGCTTTACGGCAGCGATTACCCAGCAGTCACTGCAGTTATCGCGAGAAACTGCATGTGACCGCCAGGGAGAAGATGATGGCGGCCATCAAGCAGTCCAGGACGTGACCGCCGGAGATCTTCTGCCAGGTAAGTGCCGCTGACTCCTGACAGACCCGACCGACGGACACTGACCGTGACAGGAACATTCTGATTCCGGTATCCGATATGACGAAAATATCGGTACTCGGAATCGGAATTCCGATACAGCCAATATCGGCCGATACCCGATATTTGCAATATCGGAATGCTCAACCCTAGTGGTGAGTTCTCATTCAATGGAAGTCTTCACACAGAGGCTGGACAGACATCTGTCTGAGATGGTTTAGTGACTCTTGCATTGAGCAGGGGGTTGGACACGAGGACCCTGGAGGTCCCTTCCAACTCTATCATTCTAGGATTTCATGATTCTACATGTGAACGGTGCTGGAAATGTGAGAAGACAGATGTGTCTTTGTTGTAATCTTTGCAGATGAGTCCTGGCTGGAGAAGTTGACATGTCGGTCTGGGCCAGATAGAAAAGTGAATGACTCCACCAGAAAGAACGTCCTCTGTAAGTCACCATCTATAACTGTGCAGTAATCTCTATATGTCCTGCAGGACTGGTATCTACCACTATATGTCACCATAAGGCGGTAATATCAATGCTGGTCTTTGTATAGACTTTTATTTTCAATAACAGTGGGGTCATCTCCTGAGGTTCCCCTATACCACCATAGTTATAATCATGATTACCTGGTTAGGGGACCCAGGTGGCCACAGACAGAAAGGGCCCCTGTGCAAGAACAATATGTGATCCCTTTGCAGCCCAAGAGCCCCTAAAAATGCAAATTTGCACCTTTTTTGGAGGTAGAAATGGACCCCCTTACTTCTTGTGCCCATGTGCGGCCACGCAGGTTGCACCAATGATATGTCCGCATGTTAGGGGCCCACGCAGATGTTTCGCCCCCCCCTGAGCTGAACCCCTAGCTACGCCTCTGGCTCTGTCACTAAGGGGTTAATAATAAACCTCTTTATTTGTTCATAAAAGAACCATGCACCTGTTGGCGGCTCCTTGTCCCGAAAAATGTCCTGGAGAGACCTCATCCCTGTCCTTGTAACATAATCATGGACTATGGGGCCTGAAGCTCTATTTTTATGTAGATAAGTGTCTTTTTAATCCTGCAGGAAAGGATGGATTGTCATATATAGGAGTTAGGGGGCCAGGAGACGAAGAAACTCACAGCTCTCGACTCCCTCTTTTGATAAATGATACCATGTTTTTGGTGAGGAAGGGTAAAGGTATATCCCATTCTTCCGTCGGGGACCAAATAACTATACGGGAGTCATGTCCATTAAGATCATTTTCTAATGTAACCCACTTTTTTTTGGTTTTTATTATGAAACAGCTCTAAAATACATGTACCAATTGCTGCTTGACGATACATAGCAAAATCTGGCAGACCTATTCCCCCTTCTTGCTTCGATCTACTTCACAAAAAGTATGAAATACGTGCTAGTTTTTTGACAAAATTAAACGAGTAATCGCTTTTTTAAGACGTGAGAAAAAGGAGGCAGGTAAATACAAGGGGATTGTTTGGAAATAATATAGGAGACGGGGTAATAGATCCATTTTAATAGCGCTCACTCTTCCAAACCAAGATAAAGGTAGTTTATGCCATTTTTCTAAGTCGAACTCCGCTTTATGTAAAGCTGTCTTATAGTTTGCTTCACAAAAATTAGATACTTTGGCAGTGATTTTTATTCCTAGATAGGTAAGAGAATCTGAACACCACTTAAAGGGAAATGAAGCTACCAAACTCTCTCCACCTCACTTGGTTGGATTGCGATATTGAGAATCTCCGATTTGTGGGTATTAATTTTGAAATTGCTCCAAATCTATGTAATTCTGAGATAATATTTGGGAGACTTATAGTTGGGAAAGAGACATACAACAGGACATCATCTGCAAAAAATGCCAGGTTGTGCTCTTCTGATAGGGCTTTTATGCCTCTAATGGAGGGATTATTCCGTATCGCGGTTGCTAGATGTTCCATAGTCAGTATATAAAGCAAGGGTGAAAGAGGACAGCCTTGCCTCGTGCCGTTCCTAATTTAAAATGTGTTTGAAAGTGCGCCATTCATTTTAACTTGAGCACTAAGAGATGAGTACAGGGCAGAAATTCTAAGGAGCATACTTTCTTTTAAGCCAATTCCTTCTAACGTTTGAAAGATAAAATCCCAGTGCACCCTGTCGAAAGCCTTTTCTGCGTCAATCGACAGAATGGCAAGCACGGCACCGAATAGGGATCGAGCTTCTGACTGAGGAGCCCATATAGACTATAGCTTAAAAGGAACTGTGTGCTGTGCTTCCCTCCTCCCGTCACTCCCCTACCAGGTGATACCATATACCGGACTTCACTGGCCAGCAGGGATGAGGGGGAGGGGGGTCCGGCCACACCCTCAGGGGTTAAATTCTCGTGCGAGGGTCGGACCCTTCCTCTTCCTCCCCCGGCTGGTCAGTGGAAGTCTTGTGACGTCTGATTCCCTAATCGAGGCCCTGCGGCATAGAGCAGCACAGGAAGGTGAGCCATGGATACAATCTTTACTGTCCTCCCTTAGTGCTCACCTCCCTGTGCCCTCTCCAGCGTCGCTGCAGGTCTCCCCTGGTGCCCTTCTCCCAGGCCCCTATGCTCCGCTGCCGTCTGACCCCTCTGTCACGTGTTCCCTTCTCCCCTCACTTTCCCACCGGGCAGCCCGTGGCTCACCTTTGGCCATCGGGCCTGGTGCCTCGCCGGTCCCTCATGGTTCTGGAGTTGTGGCCCTCAGTCGGGGGTCTCCTTCTCCTTGGGCGGGTATGACCGAGTGTGTAGGGCTCCTGGACCCCGGGCGCTGTCGTACAGCGGCCGCCGCGCGGTAGGCCGCGGCCTGTCCCCGGGCCGCCGCTGCGGCCTTTTCATGCCTGCTCCTGGACAGCCGCTGTGGCCTTCTCATGCCTGCTCCATGGCCGCTGCTGCGGCCTTTCTGAGCGGGGGAGCCGCGGCCTGCTCCTGGGCTGCCGCTGCGGCCTTCTCATGGGGGCTGCCGCCGCGGCCTTTTCTGAGCGGGGGAGCCGCCGCGGCCTGTCCCCTGGGAATCGCTCCTTTCCCACCTCCTGCGCCGCTGTGGCCCCCACCGTCGCGGCCGCCTTCGCCTGCCTCGGTTGTTCACGGCAATTTACTCCCCGGCTTTCGTGATGGGTAGGCCTCGCTGGCCTCCCGGGTAGCTCCGCCCACAATTTTCATCACTTCCGGTCCCCGACAGTCTACTTCCGGTCGGCGGTGGCGCAGGACCGGCTCTGCAGCGCTCTCCATCAGGCACAATAGCAATGCCTGTACGGAGCGACTGCGGAGCCGTGACGGTCCCAAAACATTATGTTACCTGCTCCAAAGTGGCCCTCCAGCAGGCGCATGTGCACTGCCTGCGAGGAGGGACGCCGGAGCTGGCCCAAAATATAACCACGCTGCTGCAGAGCGCGCTGATCGGTCCATACAGACCAACCAGCGCGCTCTGCATCAAATAAAGTATAAAACACGTATAAACTCACGTATCACAAACACGCCAATACTAACCGCCAATGCCCCAATCACTAACAGTACTGAAACCACATTAACCCCTGCCCTCCAAACACCGCACAGAGTACAATTACTCGTTACGCTGTGCTACCCATCTAGTTACCGCCCGTAACAGGCGTAATGGGACAATTATCTCGGTTTTTACCGGTCCCAATATACCCCCTAGCCTCGGGGAGCGCACGCATATGCGCCGCAGACCCTCCCCATCCTCCTCCGAAGACTCCCGCCATCAGTCCTGCTGTCCCTCTAAATCTCGCTACTCCCATCACCTAGTGAACCCCTCAGCGGGTCCCGGCGCAGACGCCGCAGGACCTCCCACTCATTCCCACTATCCCCCTAAGAGCCGCTACAGACACGGATCACAAAGGAGCCGCCTCAGATCTCGTCCTGCTAGATGGGTTCCCTGTCCATATCTGAGCGGTCCGACGCGTTGGAGTGTCACGTCAGGCGGTCACGAGCACACGACAGATGTCACGTGCTCCATCAATGGCTGACAGCCTAGTGAATCATCACCCAGGGCTACCAGCCATTCCAACCACAAGATTAACCCCGAACGTCCCCTGTCGGGAGACACTCGGGCTCGGGCACACGACGGAGATCATACGTCACGTGCTCCATCTCTGGCTTAGTATGGGGGGGGACAATGGTTCGTAACCTCTCATCTGCATGCCCGCCCACCGGCGTCGCCGGGGGTCCCCGGCAGAGAGTCCGTTGTGGATCGTATTTGCCCCTCCCCTCTTGTAAATTACGCCCACCGACAGCGCCGGGGGTACTCGGCAGAGAGGCAGTTGCGGATTGTATTTGCCCCTCTCTGCTTATAATTTAATACCAGTCCCGTGCTGGCGGACACCCCTGCATCAGGGCGTACCCGCCAAGCAAACGGAGCACTTACGTCATGGCTATGCCTGATACCGAAAAAGAAGCTGCTCAGGAGGTATATTATGGTCTTAAATGCTGTTTTTACTGGTTGAGTTGATGGCTGAGTGGTTAAGCTTCCAGTTTATGGAATGGAAAATAAAAAAAAAAAAATGCCTTAGACAACACCTGGTGTCGCGCCAGAGGTACGTCTATCGCGGAAGTCAAGCTCAATGGATAACTCATCTGACTATGGATCAGAAGACTGTAGGTTCAGTTCCTACCTGGCTCGAGAACGTTACAAAGCAAATCAGTCGTTATAACCCCGGGTATAGTCTATAACTGTCGCGGGAATCCTCCAAGTTTCTACAGCAGAAAATCACAAATAGGGAAAACTAAGCAGGTTGGCGAACCCAGTTAAATCATTGCCAATCAGTAATTTCAGAAACTCACCCTAAGCATTCTGCTCAAAAAAAAAAAAAAAAACGGAGAATCTCATCAAAAATATCACCTTCCTTCACAATAGGCGATTCGGTTAACGACGTGTGGCGCCCTGAGGGTCCAGTCGCCACAGAGATGTTGCATCGCACCCAGCGGTGTGACACCTGACTCTCAGGTAAGAGGGAAGCACCCCATTGACTCCATCACCGCATCCACACACATCATGCCAGTGCTGAGCTTCAGGCTGGTTAGTAAAGGGTGTAGAGTTGGGTGGGTGGAGCTAGCTGCAGCATGAGGCAGCAGCATGTTAGTTTAGAGTTCAGTTGGAGACAGGCAGGCAGTGAAGTGGGTACTGGCCTGGCCTGCAGCTCTCCTCTGAGTTTACCTCAGAGGGCCTTGCTGAAGGAAGTGAATGGGTCCTGGGCTGAGACAGCAATTGAAGCTGTGCTCTCATCCTTGGAGAAGGAAGGACCAGGCAAAACATCGGGGAGACGGTTCCCAGACTAGTGGGTCAGTTCATCGCCATTAGTAAACACCGCATCTAGTGGGACTCTCTAAGAGCCACTAGCTACCATAATCCCATTCGGAGGCAGCTAGGGATCAAGTACGTCCAGGTATCCGACGGTGTTCCGGTCTCCGTGAAGAGGAGATCAGCGTCCCGGGACATCGGGTCGTACCTGTGAACTGAAAGGATCCAATACTACCTCGTCTGAGGGCTCTGTGGTAGGAAGGTGCAGAGAAGTAAGGAGTATAGCACAAGAAGCCGGAAAGGAACATAAAGGGAGTCTTTGGAAGTGTGACCAATTTACCTGAGGGTTACTGGACTACTCACTGGAAGGACACAGTGCCCGGCTGGAATCTGTATGGCATGCAACAGACTGTGAGTAAAACCTTGAAACTGCACAAGAACTGCTTCCTACATTATTACTCCGTCGCACACTCCACTCTGCTACATCTCTCCAGCACCATTGCTTTACCTTACATCTATCTGCCCTGGGAGGACACAGTCTTACCTGTAGAAGACTTATCATCTAGCTGCACAACACCATCCCTTCCAGAGGACCTGCACAGCAGCGCTGGTCACCCTGACCAGGTACTACAGGTGGCGTCACGACAAACTACACAAACTATTACTACAATCCCCTGTAAATATCCCACATTTAAAGTGAGCGCCCAGGGCACGGACCGAGCTGTGCTACCCGTGACGTTTCCCATAGACATCGACGGGCTCGGTGCCGAGTACCCCATAACCCTGGTGTGTGCGACTCATCAATTGGCGTCACGAACAGGATTCGAAAGCTCGTGAAACGCGAGTCCTGTGTGCCTAATTTGAACTGTTTTTGTGCTTGAGAACTGCCAAAAATCATCAAAGACTGTATTGCCATTTTTGTAAAACAACAACTGCCATTTTATTGCCATATTCGCGCCCTGAGGCGCTGGTGAAGAAGGTGGGCGTGCACTCACCTAGTGGCGCGAAAATTATTGGGCGTACCTGAAAAAGGCGCTGAGTCCTGAACACGCCCCCAGCGCTGACGCGGCGGCAGGTCCTGTGGAGAGCTTCAGTGAACGCCCTGACGTCAGAGAGTCAGCGACACAGGTCTTCTCTCCACCGCTGTGCCGGCAGAGCTGCAGCCTTCAGAGAAGGTAGGCTACGATTAACTAAGGGGGCGCAGATATGTCACAGCAGCAAGCCGACAGCGCGGCCCAGGCCGACGACCCCAATGACTTACCACTTGGCGCTGCAGCGCAGGACAGAAATGTGGGCCCCTCACCTGGTCCTGTGGTCCCAATAGTAGCGCTAACGCTGCCATACATGCCTGGAGCAAAGTGGCTCCCTCAGTACAGCGGCAAGCCAGACACGCTGCCCGGGTTCAAGCGAAAAATATGCAGCATAATGGACATGTACCCTATGACAGAAAAGCAAAGAGCTGCGGTGGTAATAGGGCAATTAACTGGTGCTGCTGAGAGAGAAGTAGAGACTTGGACGGCTGCAGACCAGGAGTCAGTGTTTGCAATTTTCTTAAAGCTACAGACTATCTTTGAGGATCGCACTGAAACAGATCTCCGGATGAGGTTTTATCAATGTTCCCAGAAATCAGATGACAGCATTAGGGACTATGCCTGCCGACTACAAGGGGCCCTGCGAGCTCTTAAACAAGTTAACCCTATAAGTGTCACCGACGAAAATAAAATGTTAAAAGAACAATTTGTACGGGGATTGAGGTCCCAAGCGGAAGGCAGGACTGTGCACTGGTTAAGGTTCTATGTATATATTCCTGAAACTCAGTTTGTTCGTCAGCCATTTTACTTTCTGTCTTGCTGCAGCTATCTTGCCCTCAGTCAAAATGGAGTTTCCAGCTTGCATGTTCCCGCCCTGATTCTCTCCTTTGCTTCTTAAGCAGCCACAGCTGAGCAATCAGTGCTTCAGAATCTAGCCTGCAGTGAACCTGTGACTTGACTCCTGTAAGCCTTGGACCTTGTACTCCAGCTATTCCTACTGAGGAACTCTGAAGCACTTGTGGACTCTGAACCCTGCTCTTTAAAAGACCACGTTTGCATGGACTTACGGTAACAGAGAAGAAGATCCTGAATCTGTATTGGAGAGTGATTGCTGAGCTTGGATTACTCTGGCCTGCTGTGTCTCCTGTTTCTGTGTCTGCAAACTGTGTGACTATTTCTGCCAACTTGTATGAAGTAATACAGGACTTTTCTATATCAAACCTGTGACTCCTGTGTTTTCATCGCACCCAAGCACAAGACGCTATATGAACTGTACTACATACATTACAAGATTCTGAAGCCAAAAAGTTAGTGTCTGCTGGGTCTGGAAGGCTGTGTCTGCTGTACTGTGGATATCAGACGTCCGGTTGTACTTTCTGTGATGACAGTGGTTGTGACTTCTCACAACCATTCCAGGTGAGCAATTCCCTTAAGTTATTTCTTTTTGCAGTGTTACCACAGGTAAACACTATTGTTTTTTTTTTTCCTTTCTTTTCTCTTTTTTGTCTGCTGTAACTCTGGATATCAGATGTCTGGTTGAAACTTTCTGTGATGATAGTGGTTGTGACTTCTCACAACCATTCCAGGTGAGCAGTTCCCTTAATTTTTTTTTCTCTCTGCAGTGTTGCCACAGGTGAACACTATTGTTTTTTTTTTTTCTCTCCTCTTCTTCCAGTAATCCTGTCTTAAAAGATCTGGAAAATGGAGGCCCGCATAAAGGAACTTTGCGGAGTGACTGATAATATCCTTGCAGATTTGCAGAATATAAAGACCCGTTTTACAAATCTACAGGACCTCAATAATCACAATTTGCAAGTGGTTGGACAGACTACCCAGGATTTGCGAGCCAGGATTGAGGTTCTAGAGGGGCGAGTCCAGGCTCCTGCCGTAGCCCCGAGTGCTGGGATTCCCAAGTTGCCCCCTTTTCGTTTTGGCGGTGAACGTGAGAAATTCAGGGGATTTATTAATCAATGCAATCTTTTTTTTTCTGCACATGCTTCACAATTTCCCACTGAACGATCTAAGGTGCTTACTATAATTATGTTGCTTACCAACAAGGCTTTAATGTGGGCAAACCCTCTGATTGAGACTGATGATTGTTTGAATCACCTTGATGATTTTATTTCAGCCATGGGGCAGGTGTTTGATGACCCCAATCGAGGTGCAACAGCTGAAGCAGCCATGTTAGCTTTGCGCCAAGGTAAGCACTCGGTAGCTGAATATGCCTTGGATTTCAGGAGATGGGCCCTTGATACCACCTGGGACAGTTCCGCCAAAAAATCTATTTTTCGAAAGGGGTTATCTCCACTGATTAAGGATGAACTTGCTCGTGCCGACCCTCCCACTGCGTTAGGTGACTTTATTAACTACTGCATCCGTATTGATACTCGTCTGACTGAACGCAGGCAAGAGAGATGGTTCGAAAGCAATCGTACTAACCTTTTCCTACCTTCCTCTCCAGCTAAGGAACCTTTGAGTAGGATTACACGGGAACCTGAACCTGAACCCATGCAGGTAGACTCTTTACAACGACGGGTTAGTGATGCACGCAAGGAACATCGTTTTAAGGAGAATCTATGTTTCTATTGTGGTAAGTCAGGGCACTTCATTATAAACTGCCCCAGCCGTTCTCGTAAGACTACTGCAGCACTCATTCATTGTGAGTGTTGCGAGAGGGGAACTGTCAGGTCCGAGCCTCAGGCTCCAGAGAGATCTGCAGCAACAGATCTTGATTTCTCGGACTTAAACTCCGTTACCTCTGAGGACGTTGACTGTGTAAACGCTGCCATTTTTCAAGTTTCCTCAGCGGTGTCCCAGCTGAGTTGTAAGAAAAACAATTCTCATTGCTTTCTTTCCATCAAACTCTGGGTTGACTCAGCTTGGGTGTCTAGCTCTGCTATGATCGACTCAGGGGCAAGTGGAAATTTTATGGATGTCTCCTTTGCTCTGAAACAGGGAATACGTTCAGTGAAGAAGGCTACTCCAGTACAGATGGAGACTGTGGATGGCTCCCTGCTGACCTCTGGACCAGTGGATCAGGAAACAGAGCCTTTGAGGGTTCTTATGGGTAAAGATCATCAAGAGAAACTGTCCTTTATGCTTATCTCTTCTCCCCACTTTCCCATTATTCTAGGGCTACCATGGCTGCAGGCTCAGAATCCTACCATTAACTGGAGAGACCAAGGAATTACACTTTCCAGAGAAACAGATGAGTCCAAAAGTTTCAGCTTGCTCTGTTCCTAAAGGAATCATGTCAGTCCCTGAACTACCAGCTGTATACCAGGACTATGTGGATTTATGTGACAAGAAGAACGCTGACCAGCTTCCTCCTCACCGTCCATATGATTGTCCAATTGAATTATTGCCTGGAGCAGAGATACCTTTTGGTAAGATCTACCCCCTGGCGGGGCCCGAGCTAAAGGCTTTAAAGGATTACATAGATGAAAATCTAGCCAAGGGCTTCATACGCCCCTCTTCATCTCCTGCAGGTGCACCCATCTTCTTTGTAAAGAAGAAAGATGGATCTCTGAGACCATGCGTAGACTATAGGGAACTCAATAAGGTTACTATTAGAAACCGTTATCCATTGCCTTTAATCCCTGAGTTATTGGAGAGAGTGCGACATGCCAAAATTTTTTCTAAACTAGATCTTCGTGGGGCCTATAACTTAGTCCGTATTAGACCTGGGGATGAATGGAAGACTGCATTCAGGTCACGCTATGGACACTTTGAATATCTAGTTATGCCTTTTGGTCTGAGTACCGCCCCAGCCACTTTCCAACACTTGGTGAATGACATCTTCAGGGATCTCCTAGATACATTCGTGGTAATTTATTTGGATGATACTCTAATTTTTTCTAACTCCACAGAGGAACATCATGGACATGTGAGAATGGTCTTGGAACGTCTAAGACAAAATCATCTTTACATCAAACTTGAAAAGTGTGAATTCCATAGGACCGAAATTCAATTTCTGGGGTATGTACTGTCTACACAAGGAATTAGTATGGATGGAAGCAAAACCCAAGCCATCAAGGATTGGCCAAGTCCTAGAAATGTGAAGGAGGTACAGCGCTTCATCGGGTTTGCCAACTTCTATAGACGTTTCATTAGAAATTTCTCTGAGGTAGTGTCACCTATCACTCAACTTACCCGGAAAGAGTCTAGGTTTTCCTGGACTCCCCAAGCCCAGGAAGCATTTTCCCGTCTAAAAGATAAATTTACCACTGCACCTATCCTAGTACATCCCAACCCCGAGCTTGCCTTCATAATAGAGGTGGATGCTTCAGACTGTGCCGTTGGAGCTATACTCTCTCAGAGAACAGGTGAGAAGAATGTCTTGCATCCCTGTGCCTTCTTTTCCCAGCAGTTGTCTTCGGCTGAGAGGAACTACGATGTGGGCAATAGAGAGTTGTTGGCCATTATTTCCGCCTTCAAAGAATGGAGACACCTTCTTCAGGGAGCTGCACAGCAAATAGTCGTCCTGACAGACCATCGTAACCTTGAGTTTATCAGGTCGGCTAAGTGCCTGACTCCTCGCCAGGCTCGCTGGAATCTTTTCTTAAACCAATTTAATTTTATCATCTCTTATAGACCAGGATCGTGCAATGGAAAGGCTGATGCACTCTCTAGGATTTACTCAGCAGAGACACGTCCAATTACTCCTCCTAAGACTATTCTTCCTGACTCTAGATTCCTAGGAGTAATTCATAATCAAGACCTACTTAAGGACATCAAGGAAGCATACCATGCGGATTCCTTTTTGGCACAACCCCCAAGGGACGTAAGTCTTGTCTTTAAGAATGGTGTGTGGATTCAGGGACAACGTCTGTATATTCCTGAAACAGTCAGATTAAGAGTATTGCAACTCATTCACGATTCCAAGATAGCTGGGCATAGAGGAATTCTAAAGACACAGGAATTTCTTTCTCGTTTCTTTTGGTGGCCCACTTGCAGGAAGGATGTTTTGAATTATGTCACTTCATGTGAGGTCTGTGCAAGATGCAAAACACCTCGCTCCTCACCAACTGGTCTGTTACAGCCTCTTCCCACCCCGTCCCGCCCGTGGGGATCCATTTCTATGGACTTCATTGTGGAGTTACCAACCTCTCAGGGGAAGAACACCATTCTAGTGGTGGTTGACCGTCTAACAAAGGCAGCTCATTTTATCCCTTGTGTCGGCTTACCCACTGCAAAACAGACATCAGATTTGATGATTAAAGATGTGTTTCGCTTACATGGAGTACCGGATGAGGTTATTTCGGATCGAGGGGTGCAATTCACTTCTAGGTTTTGGCAAAATTTCTGTGCAGCATTGGACATTAAAGTAAACCTTTCTTCTGCTTTTCATCCCCAGACTAATGGACAGACCGAACGAACCAATCAAACCCTGGAGCAGTATCTCCGCTGCTTTATCTGCCACCTACAGGATGATTGGGTGGATCTACTTCCATTAGCTGAGTTCTCGTATAACAACTCTCAGAGTGCCTCCACTAAACAGTCTCCTCTTTACTCTAATCTAGGTTATCATCCTAACATTCTACCACGATTTCCCATAGAAACGCCTTTACCAGCAGTGGCTGAAAGAATCACGTCTTTACAGAAGAATATGGATCTTCTAAAGGAAAATCTGGAATCGGCTCAAGAAAGGTACAAGAAAGCAGCAGATAAATTTCGTAAACCTGCACCAGCTTTCAAGGTAGGAGACTTGGTCTGGCTGTCAACCAGAAATCTTAAGTTAAGGATTCCATCGTCTAAGTTGGGACATAAGTACATTGGACCCTATAAAATCAGTAAAATTATAAGTGCCGTTGCTTGTCGTCTTCAACTGCCCAGAACTATGAGAATCCACCCTGTCTTTCATGTATCCCTACTAAAGGCTTCGACACCCAATACGTTTCCTGGACGTTCCCCTCCTTGCCCTGACCCAGTGCTAGTCGATGGTCAGCAAGAATTTGTGGTGGAAAGGATTTTAGATTCCAGGTTGTATAGAAATCAGTTACAATATCTGATTAAATGGCAGGGCTACCCAGTGGAGGACAACTCATGGGAACCGGTCAATAACGTTAATGCTCCTCGCTTGCTCCGTCAGTTTCATCAGAGGTACCCACACAAGCCTGGTCTGAGGTCATCCGGAGGTTGTCCTTAAGGGGGAGTAATGTAAGGTTCTATGTATATATTCCTGAAACTCAGTTTGTTCGTCAGCCATTTTACTTTCTGTCTTGCTGCAGCTATCTTGCCCTCAGTCAAAATGGAGTTTCCAGCTTGCATGTTCCTGCCCTGATTCTCTCCTTTGCTTCTTAAGCAGCCACAGCTGAGCAATCAGTGCTTCAGAATCTAGCCTGCAGTGAACCTGTGACTTGACTCCTGTAAGCCTTGGACCTTGTACTCCAGCTATTCCTACTGAGGAACTCTGAAGCACTTGTGGACTCTGAACCCTGCTCTTTAAAAGACCCACGTTTGCATGGACTTACGGTAACAGAGAAGAAGATCCTGAATCTGTATTGGAGAGTGATTGCTGAGCTTGGATTACTCTGGCCTGCTGTGTCTCCTGTTTCTGTGTCTGCAAACTGTGTGACTATTTCTGCCAACTTGTATGAAGTAATACAGGACTTTTCTATATCAAACCTGTGACTCCTGTGTTTTCATCGCACCCAAGCACAAGACGCTATATGAACTGTACTACATACATTACAACTGGTGGTCCTTGGATCATCCTGATGCTACCTTTGATGCTCTTAAGGATATGGCTATAAAAGGACTGCGACCTCTGGAAACACCCGAGATGGCAACCCAGTGTCACTCGAGTGAAGCCATCCTAAAGCCAGCAGCATCCACCATTTCCCCGCTGGTTGCAGAAGCCAAAACGCAGGAGGCGCCCCCTACTGAGCTAGACTGTCTGCGCTCAGAAGTGCGCCAGCTGACCAAAAACCTGGCCACTGTAATGAGTGCCCTGCAATTGCCGACGAAAGAAGAAGGAAAGATCTTGCTGGCTGACTGCCCGGAGGATGTCCCTTGGATGCGCCGGAGGAGTGGGAGGACGTCGCCCCGCCGGAGGAGGACAACGCCACCCCCAGAAGGACCCGCGACCAGCATCATCCTCGCCGAGAGATCATCTGCTACCGCTGCCACAAGGAAGGTCACCCAGCACGTCTGTGTCCTTTAAACGAGCAAATCCTGGGTTCGAGGGCCAACACCCAGGAATAGACTCCTCAGGCCCCTCAGACTGGAACCGCAGGTTTGTGGGAGGAAGACCATACCTGTCCATCATACTGGACAGGATCACAATCCCTGCCCTGCTGGACACTGGATCCCAGGTAACCATTATACCCGATGTTCTCTACAACAAGTACTGGTCCAGTGACAGTCTCCAACCCCCAAACCGACTTTGCCGTATACGCCTCTAATGGTCTCCCTCTTGAATTACGGGGGGCTAAAGATGTAGACGTGAAAGTGGGGAGAGTGGAGCTGAAGAATCAGGGACTTCATGTAGTAAAGACTGTTAATGAAGAAAATGGGTTGAATGTGGTCTTAGGCACTAACATTATTAGTAACTGTTTGGAGGAGGTTGTGTTTTTACTCCAACAGCTTGCTGAAATCGCCAGACCAAAGCAAAAGGGAGAGATCCGGAAGGAGATCCGAACCCTGATGTGCCAGCAGCAAGTGAAACTGACCGGTGGTGAGATTGGTAATGTACGGGTAACAGACCCGAACCCCATTGTGATACCCCCTATGAGTGAAATGCTTATTTGGTGTAGAGCAGCAATAGGTCTGAGAGGACAGAACTACCAAGCAGTAGTAGAGCCCCATTGTTCAGAGCACAGACCTACACTCTTGACTGCCAGAGGGGTAGTGGATGTACATAATGGGAGGGTGCCAGTGCGTCTTCTCAACTGGGGAGAAGATGAAGTCAAACTACCGCGTTATGCCACTGTTGCTAAGTTACATGCTGTGGATAATAACTCCATTCACCCGGCGGAGCCCTTAACCTCCCCACAACCAGTGGAGGATAACGGTCCGACCACCCAGGTGGAGGATTGGTGTCAGCAGCTCCATGTTGGGACAGACACCACTCCAGCCCACCAGAAACAAGGAGTATACAGAGTAGTACAGGAGTATGCTCAGGTATTCAGCAAACACCCACTCGACTTTGGGACAATTAAAGGGGTTCAACATCACATCCCCACAGGCAATCATCCTCCCATCAAAGAACGGTACAGGCCTATACCACCAGCACATTACCAGAAAGCCAAGGAAATGTTGCGTGATATGAAAGAAGCAGGGGTGATAAGGGATAGTTGCAGTCCCTGGGCAGCACCTCTAGTCTTAGTTAGGAAAAAGGATGGAAGCATGCGAATGTGTGTAGATTACAGACAAGTAAATCGTATTACACATAAAGATGCGTACCCTTTACCACGCATTGAGGAATCTTTAGCTGCACTAAAAACTGCTAACTACTTCTCCACCCTTGACCTCACTAGTGGGTACTGGCAAGTAGCTGTGGCTGAGGAGGATCGGGAGAAGACGGCTTTCACCACCCCAATGGGGCTCTGTGAGTTTGACAGAATGCCGTTTGGACTCAGCAGTGCTCCTGGCACATTCCAGAGAGTAATGGAGAGCTGCCTGGGACATCTCAACTTCGAAACTGTGTTGCTGTACCTGGACGACGTCATCGTGTACTCCAAAACGTATGAAGACCATTTGAAGCACCTGGCGGAGGTATTTGAGTCACTGTCCAAGTATGGGATGAAACTGAAGCCTTCTAAGTGCCACCTGCTCAAACAAAAAGTACAGTATCTGGGACATATCGTCAGCTCTGAAGGAGTAGCGCCAGATCCTGAGAAGGTCACCGCCATCCAGAAATGGCCGGAGCCGAAAAATCTCAAGGAGGTGCGACAGTTCCTAGGACTGACAGGATACTACCCGAGGTTTGTAAAAGATTACACTAAGAAAACAGCTCCTCTGCAAGACCTCCTGGTGGGACAGTCCCTCAAAGGCAGAAATTCTCAATTCCATTGGGGTAAAGAACAGGCAGAAGCATTCAAGGAAATGAAGGAGATCCTGACAGGTGATGAGATCCTAGCTTACCCTGACTACAGCCAGCCGTTCCTGTTGTATACAGATGCCAGCAACGAAGGATTGGGAGCAGTCCTCAGTCAGAAGCAAAATGGCCTGGAGAAAGTCATCGCCTATGCTAGCAGGAAGCTCCGCCCGACCGAAAGGAACCCAGAGAACTATAGCAGCTTCAAGTTGGAGTTCCTGGCACTGGTCTGGGCCATCACGGAGAGGTTTAAACACTACTTGGCCTCCAACAAGTTCACTGCCTACACTGACAACAACCCCTTGACGCATCTTGAAACAGCCAAGCTGGGAGCCATGGAACAACGATGGGTGGCTCGACTGTCAAATTATCAATTCACAATTAAGTACCGGGCAGGCCGCAAGAATGCCAATGCTGATGCCCTGTCCAGGATGCCTCATGAATCAGACACTGAAGAGGAAGTGGATGATCTGGAAGAGATTGAACTACCTGCCTTTCACCGGAATGGGGTGATCTATGAGCAACAAGCCAGCAGGAGATCGTGTAGTAAGACGTTGAATCCTTTACCTCACCACAGCTGGAAAGAGACTCAGGACAGCGATCCAGTGGTCAGCCGTATCAAGGAGCTGATAACCCAGGAAGGTTCCTCCTTGGAGAAAGATGCACCTCTACCAGCAAGGCAGCTGTGGAACGAGAGAAGCCGATTGTTCATCTACCGTGAGAAGCTGTGCAGGAGATACGTCAACCCAAGGACCCATGAAATGGTCTGGCAGATAGTAGTTCCCAAAGCAGACATCTAGATGGTGTTAGAAGCCTACCACGATCAAGCGGGACACTTTGGCTGGAAAAAGCTGGAGACCCTGTTGAAGTGTCGGTTCTACTGGGTAGGGATGCGCAGCTCCATCGAGAAGTGGTGCCGGAACTGTGGACCCTGTGGCCTCAGACGAAAAGACTACAGCAGTCAGAAGGCACCCCTGCAGCCCATCCAGACGACTCGTCCTTTGGAAATCGTGGCCCTGGACCATGTGAAGTTGTCACCCAGCCGGTCAGGATATTCCTATGCCCTGACTATGGTGGATCATTACTCCAAATTCCTGGTGGTCGCCCTGTTAAAGATCTGACAGCAGAGACAGCAGCAAAGACCTTCCAAGCAAGTTTCTGCAGACCACACGGTTATCCTGAGCAGGTGTTAACTGATCAAGGCCCAGTCTTTGAGGCCGAATTATTTAAAGAGTTCTGTCACCTGTACGGGTGTAAAAAGATAAGAACTACACCGTACCACCCCCAAACCAATGGACTTTGTGAAAAGATGAATCACATTGTTATTGACTTACTGAAATCTGTACCACTGGAGGAAAGAAATCGGTGGCCAGACTTGTTACCTGACCTGGTAGACATGTACAATCATATACCGGTGAGTTCCACCAACTGCACCCCAGTCTATCTCATGCGGGCAAGACCAGGAAAACTGCCCATGGATCTAGAGCTTGGTGTTGTAGAACCCGAAGCGGATGTAACTACTGGAGACTGGAACACAAACAGACAGGAACAGTACAGAAAAGTACAGGCCTGTGTTGAGGAAAGTCTTAATCGAGGAAGGGATAAACAAGCAGATCGCTACAATAAAAGTGCGCCAGCTGAACCTTTCGCACCTGGTGAAATCGTACTGAAAAGAAAGAGAAGGTTACACAAACTCGATGATCAGTGGGAAAGAGAGCCCTACATCATACAAAGTTCAAGGTTTGATAACAAGAAAACATGCATAATAAGCAAGGATGGAGGAAAAACAACTGCAACTGTGTCTAGAGACCATCTAAAATTGTGTCCGGACCCATTAAAGCTCCGTGAGGAAGAACCTGTTGTCAATCAGGAAAAGAGTAATGAAGCAGTTATACATACAGACTTGGGAGATTTCCCCGCAGATTGGCCCAGAATTGGAGAAGCCGTAATCATTCCCGTGCTTCAATTTTATCAACCGCAAAAAGAATCTCTAAATCCAATTGTACCAATTGTGCCAGTAGAGCCAGTTCCCGAAGGACCTCAACCAGTGGAACCTCAACCAGTGGAACCACGAGAAGCAGCACCACAAGAAGCAGAATCCCAAGAAACTGAGCCTCAGGAAGAAGGATCCCCTGCAGAAGTTGCACCGGTTCACTCAGTTTACAGTGTGCTTGCCAGCCCAGTAGGGAGGTTGAGACAATTCTATAATTCACTCTCACATAGCACAAACAGGGAAACTGCTACCCCACAGGTCATTGCACCACGCAGATCCGAACGTAACACAAAAGGACACATCCCTGCTAGGTTCAGAGATTAGTTTAACCTTTGGCAAATGTAAATAATTGTTTAAAGTCATTATATATAAATGTACATATGTTTGCTTATAATGTATATATCAGTATTTATTGAACTGTTTTCCCTTATCATCTTGGGACAAGAGAAATGGACATTATTTTCTACTTGTTTTCTCCACCCCTATTTGAGCATCCTTTCCAAAAGAGACTGGGACTTTTACGGTTGCTCAAAGTTCCTCAATCCCTCATTGTACATAATTGATCAGTTTTGTTTATGCAACGGTTCAAGAGTGCCTTACCTCCGTAAAGGAAGAATTGTTTTTATATGTTATTGTTCTGTTACCTGTTTTTGTATTTCAGCCCCGGAGTGTTGAGTTCTACTAAGGGGGAATGTGGAGCCCAGCTGTGACTGGATCCATATCTTCCAGAAGGATGTACTAAAGGAAGATCCCACTAGAGGTCACTATACACACACACATCTCAGCTTACCTAAGAGACCAGTAGAGGGAGCTGTGTGTTAGGCACATAAAAAAACCAGTTAGTTCCAGTTTTACCTCAGACAGATCAGAACAGCAATTACCTCAGACAAGCTGTGAGGGACAGAGGAGATCTCCTCAGGACACGAGAGTGAGAGGATTCCTGTCATAGCTCAGTCAGAGCTAAAAACAGATGGAGATTGATTGATCCTAGTCAGAGCTGAAGCTGAAGTGTAGCTCAGGAGGAAGCGTGCCGACGCTTAAGAGAGCGGCGAAGAGGCAGCACATTAACTGCCAGCGTGTGTGATCTTTATACGACCCAGGTAGGCCGAAAGCAAGTGGAATTGAAGGGGCCAGTAAGCATTAATAGCTTTTCCCCCCAGCAACGAATACCGGACGCCGGGTCCCGAGCCTATAAGGATCTCTATGACCTTTTAGGAGAACACCGGAGTTCCTGAAGGACTACAAGTCCCAGGAGTACCACAGAGTTGACACGTACAGGATCAGGGGAACAGGGTCTGCCTGTTCAGCGATAAAAAGACCCTGTTCTGCCACTGAGAAGGTCCCCCACCAAGTCAGCCAGGTACAGAACAGAGACTGAGTTAGACCTAGCTACATGCAGGTCAGGACTTCATTAAATAAGGACAGAGAACAGGAGGCCATACACCTACCAGTGGAGGAATCCAGACGTACATCCTTCGCCCTGCCGTGCTCCGGGGAGTACCTGCCATTCCTGCAGTAAAGGTACTGTCAGAGCTAAATCAGCATTTCTTCAGAAGACCTTGGTTTGTCAGAAAGGCTGATGCATACTAGAAGTTGAGATAAAATGTTCCTTTTTTGTACAATACACAACCTTCCCCCCCCAGTTATTAAAAGACACTCTGTGCTGGGAGCTAAGGGAAGGATGAAGTTTTCAAGGTAAAACTAGTATTCTATCTATTTAGTAATAAGTTGTATTAACTGCCATATATGGTAATTCCGCTTCCTGCTTCAGGGGTGTATATAAGCCCCTTCGTTAGCAATAAAGAGTAGAGTCTATTGACGCACACTTTGGTCTGTGTCTTATTCTCTCTGGTACCACATTCCGAGGAGGAAAGGGTTAACAAGATAACAGCGACGACAACTGGCGCCCGACCAGGGGACTGAGTTATTCTATTCTGAGGAAGCCCGACCGGTCCGGAGACGTGGGATGAGCGGAGCCTTCTGTTGGTGATATACACAGCGCTGGGGTAAGAATACTTATTATATTCTACCTAAAATCTATATCACTGTATAGTGGACTCCCTCTTCCCCGAGCGGTCGGCTTTCCAGGTAAATCACAGGTATTCCTGGCTCAGGTCCCTTTGAACCAGTAGACCTTCAGATTAATTGTCAGTCCTGCCTTTCCTCCTTTGAATAATGACAGTATGGATCCAATGATTGTGTTGTGGTTTTGTCTTGGTGTCTGTGTGATTGGATTGTTTATTTGGTTGGCGTACAAATCTTGGAAAGCGAGCAGTGGAATGGTTCAGAAACCTTTGTGGCCCATTGTCTAAGTGACGCAATTGTCTTGGTGACAGAGTCTTGGTGACAAACTTGTCTTGGTGACAAGAGAATCTCTTCTAGGTGAGGAGATACAAAAATGGGGAACCAAAATGCCAAGGAAGGCATTTCTGCTAAAGATTTAGTTGTGCGCAGAGAAGGGAAGCAAGCTTTGATAGGCATTGACAAAGTATTGTGTAAAGCAGGCATGAGTGAAAACGGAGAATTGAACAGTGATAAATGGAAAAGGTTCTTTAACTCACATCATGGATGGTTGAGAGACAAAGGACTGTTGAAAACAGTGAACCTGTGGATGAGTGTGTGTGATTACTTAGAGGGAAAGACTGAAGAATTGGGAGACGGATGTTACAGACTGACAAAAACAGGGATGACTGATTTGCCCTCCTGTTTGCCCCCTACGTTACCTCCACCCCAGTATCAGACCTTCCCACAGACTTCCCACGAACCGAACTGTTGGGTCTGCCCCAGGTGTGGACAGCAAAATCACCTGACGGTAGATGTCTGTGTAAGTTGCGGTGGACCCAGACCTCCCCGGCCAATCTATTTCCAATGAGGACAGTAGTGGTACCTGGCACCCCGGGTGCTGCAGGAGGAGTGGAGGGCGGAGTAGCTCAAGGCGCCCCCCGGACAGCAGTGTTATACAGACCATGGACCCTTCAGAGCAGTTGGCTCTAATAACGCAACTCCCGGACCCTTCACAGTTACCAATGGGGTTAGCTAGAATGTTAGCTACAATGCAGGATACGTATAAAGCAACTAGATAGGATCTGGAAGCACTTATAAAAGGGAAATTAGCAGATGAAGCCAGATACGATAGACTGATAGATGAGACATACAAGTGTTATGTTGGTAGGAACGGACCTGATGATGCAGAGGTCAATGACGCAGCAGCAGGGGTTATGTTTACAGAAGCGTTGAAAAAAGCATGTAAAGATAGACAAGCAGAAAAGGAAGTTACACTAGAAGACAGAGTACAGGGAAAGGAGGAAGAGCCAAAAGATTATTTCTGGGCTCTAAGAAAAACTTGGGTGGAAATGGGTTTTGTCCCAGAAAACAAGACTAGTGAGAGAGTACTGGCAAGTGCTTATATGAATGGGTTAAAAAAGGAAGTGGCAGAAAAGGTGAAAGTAAGTAGACCTGATTGGAGATCAGTAAAAGCAGAGGATCTAGCCAGAATACCACAAGGGGCACAACATGATTTAGCGCAGGCAAAAAGAGGAGCAAGGATACATGCTGTAGGTACCCGTCCTGCAAACAGCAGGGAGGGGAGACGTGTGCCAGGAGGTGGACAGAAATTGTGCTACGGATGCAAAAAACCAGGACATTTCAGGAGAGATTGTAGAACTAATCCATATCCAGCCTGTCCAACTAATCCATATGCAAATGCCTCAAATGACCCGCCTGCAAGAGGCCCCCAAGATCAATTAGGGCAGCTCCCATAGGATAATGGTAGCTTGCACATGAACCCCCTTGTCTCCTTACCCCCCACTCCTAATTGCACAGTGCAGGTGAACCTACCAGGGGGACATGAGGTTGAGTTCCAAGTGGACACGGGGGCAGATAATTCAGTAATTACAGAAGAGGACTGGCCATTTGGGAAAAGTGATTTCTCCCACCATGTTATAGCGACTCCTTATAACTCTCCATCTATCCTGCTCCCCGTCACTAAAAGATTCCCCTGCAAATTCAAGGAACCACTGTACACACACAGTTAATGGTATCACCACGGGTCAATGTAATCTTTTAGGAAGTGATGTGTTGTCACAATTGCAAGCACATATTGAGTATCATCCTGATGGAACTGTCACTATGACACCAGGACTGAAGCCGAGCACTCTTTGTAAAATCATGTCGCTAGACGTTGCTAGTATAGAGGACACAAATGAATTTCCTTCAATGTTAGAAGGTGTGATACCACATGATTTCTGGGCTTCAGATAAAACAGATGTGGGCAGATTAAGGGTGCAGCCAGTCATGGTCAAATTAAAGCCAGGTGCAATCCTGCCCCAACAGAGACAGTATCCTCTTAGTTCAGCTCAAGAGACGGCTATAGCTCAGCAGGTACAGAAACTGGTAGCAAGTGGTGTTTTAGTTAAGACCCAGTCCCTTGTAACACCCCTCTGTTCCCAGTTAAAAAGAAAACAGCACCGGGGCAGCCAGCAGCGTACAGAATGGTCCATGATCTCCGGCTAGTGAACAAAGCTACAGAGCTCCTCACACCAGTTGTTCCAAATCCTCACACACTTCTGTCTCAGATCCCGGCTGGTGCTCTTTGTTTTTCAGTGATTGACTTGGCAAACGCATTTTTTAGTGTCCCATTGCATCCTGACTGTCAGTATTTGTTTGCCTTTACATTTCAAGGGAACCAGATACGTGGACTGTTTTGCCCCAGGGTGCCCCAAAATTCACCCACATGTATCCCCAGTCGCAAGAGATACGGGAAAAGATGGAAAATCCCAAAAGATTGTTCTGCAATATGTTGATGACTTATGATTTTGTGCCCCCCCCAGGAAACGGGTTCCATGCAAAAACACTATGTTGTTTCGTACAAGCGGAGTAAAGCGCAAGGAAAAACCGCAATTTTGTAAATCTTCATTATCTTTTTGGGACTTTGCATTACACCGGGGCGCGACATCTGCCCAGCGCTGCAAAGAAGCTGTACAGAACTTTCCTAGCCCGTTAAAGTGCCGCTCTTAGGCATTTCTTGGACTGGTTTCCCCACGCAGGCAGGGGTTCATCTGTATCATCCCATGCAGCCTCTCTATGCTGTATCACCATTGTGCCCTTTTTAAATAATCCCAAGGTATAGACTGTTTTTTATTCTCTCAAAAAAAAGGTTGTGGCACTCCGCGCTAGGAACCCCCCCCCATAAAATACCATTCCCCCTGTTCTCCCCGAAAAGCAGGGAACGCGGCAGGGGTATTGACTCATTTTAAAGGTGACAACAAAAGGGTGTAGCCTATTTCAGGGGGAAAATAGAGCAGTGGCTAGAGGTGCCCCCTCCCGTGTACGGGCAGTACATGTGTAGGACATTCCCCAAATCGAGACATCGTTTTTGATATTTCCTTGAAATATTACACCCTTAGATGTATATCCATACTGCCAGGGGGAAACCCCACACCCTTTCAGCTGCACGTCACCTTCGATTCAATGTGCACTTTAATGCCTCCAAATTTTCTTTGCAAGAGTACCACACTTTCCTGCCACGTTGTTACCCCTCTCGATCAAAGGGGGGGTCAGGGACGGTATTGTACAAAGAAAATCCAAGGAGGAGTTCCCTTTTGTTGTGTTCAGCTTATGGCACAGGAAAACACAGGGCCCACCCACGTGTTTGAAACTGAAAGTTAATGGATTTGAATTTTTTTTAGAGGATCCGCCCCCAAGAGACTCAGGTACCTTCCCCACTGGGGATGCATCGTCCCTGAACAGTAATCAAAACAAAACCAAAGCTCCGTCACCGTATCACAGATAATATATATTTTGTAATCAATACCAAGAGGGGCAACTACAAATAAAATTAAAAGAAAATTAAAA
>JARQOD010008484.1:0-35351 GCA_033576555.1 Oophaga sylvatica
GACCCTCGCTTCGTGACCTCGCCTTCTGACCCTCGCCTTTGCGTTTTGTGGCCATGACACATCGTTCAGGGTCTTCTCCCGATAAACTCAGCTACGTCGTTTGTGTGTGCCAAGTAGCGGGCAAACAGTCGCTTTTCGCAGTCGGTGTATTGTGACGTAGTCCACGTCTCACAAGCCCGTCGTACGAGGCTGTGCGTTCGGAAGGTTGTAGGTACGGAGGAAAGCATACGGTCAGTACCTGTATCTACATATGGCCGTGAACCACTTGGCCTTTGGCCATCTTACCTTGAATGGTATCGCCTGAGGCCCACGGATGAATTCACTATGACCTTCCCGGTACACGACATAAAAAAATTTGTGATCTCCCTTTGGCCAGCGGTGAAAGACAGGTCGGAACGTGGTCTGCATGCACTTCGGACCACTGAAAAAGGAAAAAAAAAGTTTCCCCCTAAACAATTTTGACATGGGGACAAGAGAGGGGTTTGCTGGGGGGTCCGGTCCCTGACTTAGAGAACCCTTTACCGATTCTTCTTCCTCTGAAAGTACGAAAACTGCTACCTGAGTGGTGGAGCACTTGTGAGTCTTCACACCGACAATTGTCATACGTCTGACGCAGTACATGTGATGGGTCCGTTCGTTCCACTCTGAAACCTAAGGTGGAGAATTATTCAACCGGTACAGCAAAGACCGCTGCCCCACAGGGACTGACGTCTTACCGTCATATTACGAACAACACCTGGTCATTGTAGATTTCGTAGGATCAGAAGGGCCTGTAGGTACAGTATGATTTGTCTGCGTTCTTCATATGATCTGCCGTCTCGCACAGCCTCTATGCTAGCTAGGAACGTTGGCCTTGCCTCCTCCAGTATGATCTGGCATTCCGTGGGCGACTTTAAGGGCTTCATCAGTAGATCGTACCTGTGGGGAAAAATACATTCAATTAACCGACAGGCAAGGTAAAAATCAAGCCGCATATGGGGCATTTTGAAGGGCATATCTTTTGCTAACCGACTCTCTGCAGGCTCCCTTGTACGACATTTTCTGAAGGTCCGCTGTAAAATTTACAAGTACCTTACAAGCCTTGTGTAGTTTAGGCTTTTCTATTCGCAGTCCGGTGGTCCTCATTTGATAGATGGTGAAACGCCGTATATGCTTTAGCATTCTGAGTGAGGTCTGGTTCGATAGACTGAGATTTCCAAGTTTTTGAAAAAATTGATTGACCTTGCTCGGTCTTACTAGGTACTCGAGAGTTACACTTCTTGGGTTTACAAAGAGAAACCTGGATACGTTTGACAACTCCTGTTGGCAGTTTGGGACCCCGTGAGTGACTTGTTAGATACGAGCTGAAGCCCTTTAGCACGGGGTGGTTCATCGAGTGACTATTGTATAGTCCGGCAGCCTTTGTAGCGGTGCGTTTTACGTCCTTCCATTGTCTTCTCTGATTTCTTAAAGCGCTGCCGTCTATGGGGTCAGAAGCGGTCCCTGTGTGCTCAGGCTCTGAGCACGGGTCTCCCTCCGAACTGTATATAGGCCGTAAGGTACATCCGTTGTATCCGAATTAAGCTCTGACAGGGGGCATGGAGGACTGTCTAGAGGCCGAAAAAGCAAAGGTACATCCATTTCATCCGAATCTAGCTCCGCCAGGAGCATGGAGTCTGGGCAGAGCTCTAAATTGTCCTTTGGTACCTGAGTGGGCCCTTCAGAACTCAGTGGCTGGATTTGATACTCAAGCCTAGGCTTGTTGCCTATTAAAAATCCGCGACTTTCTAAAAATGCTATTGTCTCCTCCAAGAAAGGGAGAGGTTTAGATTCTTTGAATTGGATAGTTGTCCCTTTTTCGGCAATACACTTAAGCCGGTACTTTGCGGACGCAAGGGCAGTTCTCTCAGAATCAGCCTGGGACCTCAGACATACCCTTCTCAGGTGCGTGGATAGATATTTGGTTACAGTTTTTGAGACTTAGTCATTTTTCTGAGTTGTTTCAGACTTCCTGGAAGGGGGCGCCATGGGAGCTGTACCTAAGACACTTGCAGAGCCCTGGGATGATTCAGAGAGTCTGGACTAGTCATTTCTGAGATTTGGGACTTTTTTTTGAATTTGTGTAAAAGTTCATAAGACACTCCAGACCCTGGTAAGACTTCACAGAGTCCTTGGGACTTAGTTGTTATTTTGAATTTTGTTCTGAAATTCAAATTTCCCCTTCTCTCATCTCAAAGGCGCTTCAATATTTTGTGGGGCCCCTCGAGAGGGTCACCTAAGTGGCGGTAAAGTTTGTAGTTTCTGGGTGAAAAATTGAATTTTGGACCAAAAAAGTTTTTTCGACTTGTGTCAGACTTCGAGACGGGGGGGAGGGGGCGCCACGGGAGCTGTACCTAAGACACTTTCAGAGCCCTGGGTATGATTTTCAAGAAGAGTCCTTGGGACTTAGTAATTTTCCAGAGACTTTTGGGACTTTAGCCTTAAGCACAGGGGCCTTATCAACCCTTCTGGCTACTGGTCTATCAACAGTCATGCCCGGTTGAAACAAAGGATATTTTTTTGTTACGGTGACAGTGCTATTACTTTGGGTGCGGATGGGCTGCCCTGCCTGTAATACCCGCTTGGTGGAGGGCTACAGTTTCATAGGGGCTTGGTTCTCCTGATTGGGATGAGTCGTATATTTCTGTATCTTTCCTCCACAGCAGGCTTCGGTACCTCAGTAACAATTTCTGTGCCGTCTCCCTGCTCGATCTCCAACTCACTGGTTGAAGTAGTAAGATTTCGGTTCCCCTAATGGTTTCCATGCTTTCTCCCTGCTCATTCTCCGAGTCACTGGTTGGAAGGCCGCACTACTGGTTGTCCTGACCCTCGCTGCTTCATGACCTTCTGCTCGCCTTCTTGACCCTCGCCTGCGTTTTTGTTGGGCCATGACCCCAGCTCGTTTCAGGTCGTCTTCTCCCGATAAACTCAGCTACGTCGTTTGTGTGTGCCAAGTAGCGGGCAAACAGTCGCTTTTCGCAGTCGGTGTATTGTGACGTAGTCCACGTCTCACAAGCCGTCGTACTAGATGGCTGTGCGTTCGGAAGGTTGTAGGTACGGAGGAAAGCATACGGTCAGTACCTGTATCTACATATGGCCGTGAACCACTTGGCCTTTGGCCATCTTACCTTGAATGGTATCGCCTGAGGCCCACGGATGAATTCACTATTACCTTCCCGGTACACGAATAAAAAAATTTGTGATCTCCCTTTGGCCAGCGGTGAAGACAGGTCGGAACGTGGTCTGCATACACTTCGGACCACTGAAAAAGGGAAAAAAAAGTTTCCTCAACAATTTTGACATGGGGACAAGAGAGGGGTTTGCCTGGGGTCCCTGACTTAGAGAATTCCTTTACCGATTCTTCTTCCTCTGAAAGTACGAAAACTGCTACCTGAGTGGTGGAGCACTTGTGAGTCTTCACACCGACAATTGTCATACGTCTGACGCAGTACATGTGATGGGTCCGTTCGTTCCACTCTGAAACCTAAGGTGGAGAATTATTCAACCGGTACAGCAAAGACCGCTGCCCCACAGGGACTGACGTCTTACCGTCATATTACGAACAACACCTGGTCATTGTAGATTTCGTAGGATCAGAAGGGCCTGTAGGTACAGTATGATTTGTCTGCGTTCTTCATATGATCTGCCGTCTCGCACAGCCTCTATGCTAGCTAGGAACGTTGGCCTTGCCTCCTCCAGTATGATCTGGCATTCCGTGGGCGACTTTAAGGGCTTCATCAGTAGATCGTACCTGTGGGGAAAAATACATTCAATTAACCGACAGGCAAGGTAAAAATCAAGCCGCATATGGGGCATTTTGAAGGGCATATCTTTTGCTAACCGACTCTCTGCAGGCTCCCTTGTACGACATTTTCTGAAGGTCCGCTGTAAAATTTACAAGTACTTACAAGCCTTGTGTAGTTTAGGCTTTTCTATTCGCAGTCCGGTGGTCCTCATTTGATAGATGGTGAAACGCCGTATATGCTTTAGCATTCTGAGTGAGGTCTGGTTCGATAGACTGAGATTTCCAAGTTTTTGAAAAAATTGATTGACCTTGCTCGGTCTTACTAGGTACTCGAGAGTTACACTTCTTGGGTTTACAAAGAGAAACCTGGATACGTTTGACAACTCCTGTTGGCAGTTTGGGACCCCGTGAGTGACTTGTTAGATACGAGCTGAAGCCCTTTAGCACGGGGTGGTTCATCGAGTGACTATTGTATAGTCCGGCAGCCTTTGTAGCGGTGCGTTTTACGTCCTTCCATTGTCTTCTCTGATTTCTTAAAGCGCTGCCGTCTATGGGGTCAGAAGCGGTCCCTGTGTGCTCAGGCTCTGAGCACGGGTCTCCCCCGAACTGTATATAGGCCGTAAGGTACATCCGTTGTATCCGAATTAAGCTCTGACAGGGGGCATGGAGGACTGTCTAGAGGCCGAAAAAGCAAAGGTACATCCATTTCATCCGAATCTAGCTCGCCAGGAGCATGGAGTCTGGGCAGAGCTCTAAATTGTCCTTTGGTACCTGAGTGGGCCCTTCAGAACTCAGTGGCTGGATTTGATACTCAAGCCTAGGCTTGTTGCCTATTAAAAATCCGTGACTTTCTAAAAATGGCTATTGTCTCCTCCAAGAACGGGAGAGGTTTGAGATCTTTGAATTGGATAGTTGTCCCTTTTTCGGCAATACACTTAAGCCGGTACTTTGCGGACGCAAGGGCAGTTCTCTCAGAATCAGACTGGGACCTCAGACATACCCTTCTCAGGTGCGTGGATAGATATTTGGTTACAGTTTTTGAGACTTAGTCATTTTTCTGAGTTGTTTCAGACTTCCTGGAAGGGGGCAGCCATGGGAGCTGTACCTAAGACACTTGCAGAGCCCTGGGCAAGAATTGAATTTTCAAAGAAGGAGATCACTCATGGGTAGACTTGAGTCCGTTATCTTTTGAATTTTGTTCTGAAATTCAAATTTCCCCTTCTCTCATCTCAAAGGGGCTTCAATATTTTGTGGGGCCCCTCGAGAGGGTCACCTAAGTGGCAGTAAAGTTTGTAGTTTCTGGGTGAAAAATTGAATTTTGGACCAAAAACGTTTTTTCGACTTGTGTCAGACTTCGAGACGGGGGGAGGGGGGCGCCACGGGAGCTGTATCTAAGACACTTCCAGAGCCCTGGGTATGATTTTCAAGAAGAGTCGTTGGGACTTAGTCATTTTCCAGAGACTTTTGGGACTTTAGCCTTAAGCACAGGGGCCTTATCAACCCTTCTGGCTACTGGTCTATCAACAGTCGTGCCCGGTTGAAACAAAGGATATTTTTTTGTTACGGTGACAGTGCTATTACTTTGGGTGCGGATGGGCTGCCCTGCCTGTAATACCCGCTTGTGGAGGGCTACAGTTTCATAGGGGCTTGGTTCTCCTGATTGGGATGAGTCGTATATTTCTGTATCTTTCCTCCACAGCAGGCTTCGGTACCTCAGTAACAATTTCTGTGCTGTCTCCCTGCTCGATCTCCAACTCACTGGTTGAAGTAGTAAGATTTGGTTCCCGTAATGGTTTCCATGCTTTCTCCCTGCTCATTCTCCGAGTCACTGGTTGAAGCCACTACTGTGTCGACCTGCTTCATGACCCTCGCCTTCATGACCCTCGCCTTCATGACCCTCGCCTTCATGACCCTCGCCTTCATGACCCTCGCCTTCATGACCCTCGCCTTCATGACCTCGCCTTCTGACCTCGCCTTCGCTCTGACCCTCGCCTTCCGCCATCTGACCCTCGCCTTCTGACCCTCGCCTTCTTGACCTCGCTTCTGACCCTCGCCTTCATGGCCCTCCCTCTGGGCCCTCTTCTTGCCCTCGCCTTCTGCCCCTCGCCTTCTGCCTCGCCTTCGTGACCCTCGCCTTCGTGACCCTCGCCTTCTGACCCTCGCCTTCGTGACCCTCGCCTTCTGACCCTCGCCTTCGTCCCTGCCTTGTTTGTGGCATGACACATCGTTCAGGGTCTTCTCCCGATAAACTCAGCTACGTCGTTTGTGTGTGCCAAGTAGCGGGCAAACAGTCGCTTTTCGCAGTCGGTGTATTGTGACGTAGTCCACGTCTCACAAGCCCGTCGTACTAGATGGCTTGTGGCGTTCGGAAGGTTGTAGGTACGGAGGAAAGCATACGGTCAGTACCTGTATCTACATATGGCCGTGAACCACTTGGCCTTTGGCCATCTTACCTTGAATGGTATCGCCTGAGGCCCACGGATGAATTCACTATTACCTTCCCGGTACACGAAATAAAAAAATTTGTGATCTCCCTTTGGCCAGCGGTAAAGACAGGTCGGAACGTGGTCTGCATACACTTCGGACCACTGAAAAAGGAAAAAAAAAGTTTCCTCCAACAATTTTGACATGGGGACAAGAGAGGGGTTTGCTCCCTATGTGGAGTGGCGTTGCCTGGGGTCCCTGACTTAGAGAATTCTTTACCGATTCTTCTTCCTCTGAAAGTACGAAAACTGCTACCTGAGTGGTGGAGCACTTGTGAGTCTTCACACTGACAATTGTCATACATCTGACGCAGTACATGTGATGGGTCCGTTCGTTCCACTCTGAAACCTAAGGTGGAGAATTATTCAACCGGTACAGCAAAGACCGCTGCCCCACAGGGACTGACGTCTTACCGTCACACTTCTTGGGTTTACAAAGAAAAACCTGGATACGTTTGACAACTCCTGTTGGCAGTTTGGGACCCCGTGAGTGACTTGTTAGATACGAGCTGAAGCCCTTTAGCACGGGGTGGTTCATCGAGTGACTCTTGTATAGTCCGGCAGCCTTTGTAGCGGTGCGTTTTACGTCCTTCCATTGTCTTCTCTGATTTCTTAAAGCGCTGCCGTCTATGGGGTCAGAAGCGGTCCCTGTGTGCTCAGGCTCTGAGCACAGGTCTCCCTCCGAACTGTATATAGGCCGTAAAGGTACATCCGTTGTATCCGAATTAAGCTCTGACAGGGGGCATGGAGGACTGTCTAGAGGCCGAAAAAGCAAAGGTACATCCATTTCATCCGAATCTAGCTCCGCCAGGGGCATGGAGTCTGGGCAGAGCTCCAAATTGTCCTTTGGTACCTGAGTGGGCCCTTCAGAACTCAGTGGCGGGATTTGATACTCAAGCCTAGGCTTGTTTGATATTAAAAATCCGCATCTTTCTAAAAAAGGCTACGGTCTCCTCCAAGAACAGGAGAGGTTTGAGGTCTTTGAATTGGATACTTGTCCCTTTTTTGGCAATACACTTAAGCCGGTACTTTGCGGACGCAAGGGCAGTTCTCTCAAAATCAGCATGGGACCTCAGACATACCCTTCTCAGGTGCGTGGATAGATATTTGGTTAGTTTTTGAGACTTAGTTATACCCTTCTCAGGTGCGTGGATAGATATTTGGTTAGTTTTTGAGACTTAGTTATTTTTCTGAGTTTCTGACTTCCAAGAAGGGGGCGCCATGGGAGCTGTACCCAAGACACTTGCAGAGCCCTGGGCATGATTTTCAAGAAGAGTCCTTGAGACTTATTCTTTTTTCTGAGAATTTTGGGACTTAGTCTTTTTTTTGAATAAGATTTTCACAGAGTCCTTGTTAGGGTCTGCGGAACGCAACAAATATATGATGTAGAGAGGTGCGTTCGCAGCCCGGGGTCCACCGTGCAGGCGTAACCTGCTGCTAGTAAAATGGCGCAAGAGCGAACTCTGTTATCCCGCAGAGTTGCCAAAATAAACACCGCAATGCGCTGTGGCAATATGCAAACTCTTATTTCACAGAGCCACTAGAAAGAGTGCCGCAGCGCTATATGGCGATGTGTGCGAACTCACTTAACCCAACTGAGTCGCAAAATAAACACGCTAGGGCGCTCTCTCGCGTTGAAAGCGAACCCTGTTACGTCACAGAGCAGTTGAGAAAAACTTCTGTGTCCTGTCAGGCACCCAGGTACACAGTTAAGTGCTAAGCGAACATAGAACGTGATCATGCGCTAATGTCCTCGCGGCAGTCACCTGCAATCTATGGCGTCTGAACGCCAGACCCTTAATACTGCAATCAAACTCCTCACCGGTTATGTCGGTAATCTAGGGCATCTAGGACACCGACCCTGACCAGCTAGCATACCAAACTCCTCACCTATTAAGTCGGTATTCTAGGGGCTTATTTCAGCCGGGCCCTAACCACACACACGCATGACCACACTGGCGCAAAGCATATATTGTTTGATACTAGCGCATGGCGGCTCAGCATTGCCACCCTTTTATAATAACAGCTACAGGACCTGCCAGAAATAAGGACCAATGAAACTTGTTCCAGAACACCAGTAGTCACAGGAACTTCCTGGCAGACCAATTGGAGCTGCTGAAGTACCTGAGCATGTGACCCCTGATCTCCAATGGGAGATATCACCCTGGCATGCTCAGAAGGGAAAAACAAGGACTTTGTCCTAAAGACGTCTTCTCGTCCTCTAACCAGTACTGGCCAAAATAGCAGAGTCTGGAGGATCAGCAGTAATCCTCTCCACACTGCCAGACTGGGCGAGACGCTGGGACCGACGTCTAAGCTGAGCAGAGTCCACTGCGGCCGGAGACGAATGGGAAACCGCAGCCGAAATGGCTCGAGATTCCCCTTGTGCAGAAGCGGGAACTCGACCCCTAACATTACCCCACCTCCTAGGGCCCCCCCTTCTCTGGGCCTCGCTGCGTTGAAAAGCAGCGATGAGCTGCGGAGCGTGAACGTGCTCGGCAGGCTCCCAGGACCTATCCTCAGGCCCATAACCCCTACAATCCACTAAATAAAATCTTTTGCCCCGTACCACCTTACACCCTACGATGGCGTTCACCTCATGGTCATCCGTAGACTAACCCGATGTCCCGGCAGATGACTCGGAAAACCGGGACATGAGCACGGGTTTCAAGAGGGATACGTGAAAGGTGTCGGAGATACCCAGGCGTGGTGGAAGAGCCAAACGGTATACTACAGGGTTAACCTGCTCGAGGACCTTGAAAGGACCCAGGTAGCGGGGTGCCAACTTAGTGGACTCAACTCGCAGCCTAATGTTACGGGCGAAGAGCCACACCAAGTCCCCAGGAGCAAATGTTGCAGTGGGGCGCCGATGTGCGTCGGCGGAGGTCTCCTTGGACGCCTGAATGGCATCCTGGGTATGGTCCCAACTGTCCCGTGCCTGCACAGTCCAGTCTGCCACTCCTGGAGTAGGCCGAAGACACGGGCATGGGCACCGGAACCCGCGGATGCTGACTGTAGTTCAGGAGGAATGGAGTCTGTCCGGTGGAGTTAGCCACAGCATTGTTTAGTGCAAACTCAGCCCATGGTAGCAAGGATGCCCAGTCATCCTGCCTGGCTGAGACAAAATGTCGTAGATAGGTGACCAAGGTCTGGTTGGCCCTCTCTACCAACCCATTCGTCTCAGCATGGTACGCTGAAGAGAGATTTAGCTCAATACTGAGTAGACGACAAAGCTCTCTCCAGAACCGAGACGCAAACTGGGGACCTCGGTCACTGACAATTTTGTCCGGCATGCCGTGTAAACGGAAGATGTGCCTAACGAACAACGCTGCCAGAGCCCGTGCAGAAGGTAACCGTGGTAGCGGCACCAGATGCACCATTTTGGAGAAATGGTCGATGATTACCCAAATGATGGTGCAACCCCGAGACTTGGGCAAGCCCACCACAAAGTCCATCCCAACCATCTCCCAGGGCCTGTCTGCCACCGGCAAAGGGTAAAGTAACCCAGCTGGGCGTTTTCGTGGAGACTTATTCTTGGCGCAGGAGACACGCCCGAACAACATCACGGACCATATGCGGCCACCAGTTCAGATGTCCTCTTTGCCCCAAAGTGTCCACCCACCCTGGACGAATGTGCCAAAGAGAGTTCCTCCGGTCACAAATTGGTAGGCACAAAAGTCTTGCCCGGGGGCACAGACTCTAGCGAAACCGGGCCACTGTTCTCAGGCTCTCTGTGGGGACAATAAGCCGAGGCTCCTCCACCTCCTCCTCAGAGGACACCACAGAGCGAGAGAGAGCGTCGGCACGAATGTTCTTTCCTCCCGAGAGGAAATGGAATGTGAAATTAAACCGGGAGAAGAACAAGGACCATCTGGCCTGGTGAGAGTTAAGCCGCTGGGCTGTCTGAAGATACACCAAATTTTTGTGGTCGGTGAAGACTTGGAAGGGAAAGTGGGCCCCCTCCAACAGATGTCTCCACTCAGAGAAGGCCAACTTCATGGCTAGCAACTCCCTATCCCTGATGGAATAATTCCTCTCCGCTGATGTGAAGGTCTTAGAGAAAAAGAAGCAAGGATGCTTCCGACCTTGAGCATCCTTTTGGAAGAGGACTGCTCCAGCACCAACGGATGAGGCATCCACCTCCAATAAAAATGGCTTATCAACATTGGGGCGATGTAGGATGGGAGCGGAGCACTAGCAAAATGAGACTCAATAGAAGTGAAAGCCTTGGAGACCTCTTCCGACCACAATTTGGGATTTGCTCCCTTCTTGGTGAGGGCTACCAAGGTAGAGAAATGGGGAATGAACTGGCGATAGTAATTAATGAACCCCATAAAGCGCTGCACCGCTTTAAGTGAGTGTGGTTCCTGCCAGTCCATCACAGCCTGTAGTTTGGCCATCATAGCCAATCCCTGGGTTGAGATGATAATAACCAAGGAAAGGTAAAGACTCCAGCTCAAACATACATTTCTCTAACTTAGCATAAGGGAATTTGCCCGTAAGAGGTCGAAGACTCTGCAGACATCTCTCCGGTTGGAGTCAATATCTGGAGAGAAGATGAGTATATCATCCAGATAGACTACGACCGAGGTGGAGAGCATATCCCGGAAGATGTCATTGACAAAGTCTTGGAAAACAGCTGGAGCATTACAGAGCCCAAAGGGCATCACCAGATATTCGTAATGCCCATCCCTGGTATTAAAAGCCTTCTTCCATTCGTCCCTCTCACGGATGCGAATCAGGTTATAAGCACCGCGCAGATCTAGTTTAGTGAATACCCTTGCTCCCTGAAGCTTATCAAAGAGCTCAGAAATCAGGGGCAACGGGTACTTGTTTTTAACGGTGATGGCGTTAAGACCCCTGTAATCAATACACGGACGTAATTCTCCGTTCTTCTGCACGAAGAAGAATCCCGCCCCTGCCGGTGACACCGACTTCCTAATAAACCCTCTTGCCAGGTTCTCCTGAATATATTGCGACATGGCCTCTGTCTCAGGAAGAGAGAGGGGATAGACCCTTCCCCGAGGAGGTTTTTTCGCCAGGCAAGAGGTCGATAGGATAGTCATAGTGGCGATGAGGCGGAAGAGTCTCCGCAGCCTTCTTGGAGAACACGTCTGCATATGACCAGTAGCACTTGGGAAGTGGAGTAAGATCTGCGGGTAACTCAGTAGTGGTAACCTGAACACAACTCCTGACACATCTGCCTCTACATGTATCACTCCAACCCAGTATCCTACCCGAAGTCCACTGTATATGTGGGGAGTGGAAACGGAGCCAAAGTATGCCTAGTAGGATCTCGTCATTCCTCGGAAGGACGATAGGGAAATAGTTCCTGATGGGAAGGAGATACAAACAATGCAAGTGGAACAGTCTGGTGTGTAATTTGTGAGGCAATGTCGACCCATTCACTACCCGGACAGTCACTGATTTGTCAAGAGCCACCAGAGGAATTGCATGACGGCGAGCAAAGTCAGAGGACATGAAGTTCCCCTCTGCTCCTGAGTCCACGCAAAGGTCGGCGGCGATAGTGGAAGTGCCTACAGTGATTGTCCCTTTAAGTGTCAACTTGGAGGAAAATGCTGCTTTCTCTAGTGAGCCTCCTCCCAGGGTCACAAGACGCGATCGCCTCTGCGATCAATGTGGACATCTGTTACAGACCACCGTTGCTCGAGCGGTCCGGAACTTAGGTCCCGCTCGAGAAACCTCCATGGCTTCGGAGGAATTGGACACCTGGACGGAAGATTCCAGAGGTTTGGCGAAGGTGGGAGCCAACCGAAACCTCTGCCTGCACTGGGTCCGCTCTAACCTCCGCTCGTTAAAACGGAGATCAATGCGGGTGGATAGGGAAATGAGTTCCTCCAGTGTGGCGGGAATCTCCCTGGTGGCCAAAGCATCCTTCACATGATCCGCCAGTCCTCTCCAGTACACCGGAATGAGGACTTTATCCGGCCACTCTAGCTCAGAGACCAGAGTCCGAAATTGGACGGCTAACTGGCTGACCATGGATGAACCCTGTGATATTGCCAGCAGTTGGAGCGCCGTATCGTGGGTGACACAAGGTCCTAAGAAGACCTGTCTCAGAGCCTCCAGGAAGAGAGAAGCACTCTGTACCACACGATCGTCGCGCTCCCACAGCAGCGTTGCCCACTCCAACGCCCTGCCCGACAGGAAGGATAAGACAAAACCCACCTTCGCCCGTTCCGTGGGAAAACGTGCAGCCAGAAGCTCAAGATGAATGGAGCACTGACTCACGAATCCCCGACATTGCTTGCTGTCACCAGCAAACTTGACTGGAAGCGGGAGACGGGATAAAGTCGGAGCAGGGGTGGCAGAGGACAAACTGGCTGCAGCCACGCTAGCAGCCTGAACAGCGATAGCTGTAACATCCACAGCTGAGGTTGTGCGCTCTAGAACTGCCAACCTACCCTCCAGCTGCTGGATGTACTGCTGTAGACGCTGGTCATCCGCCATTTTACTAGCCAGACCCTGGCACTAGTACTATGTTAGGATCTGCGGAACGCACCAAATATATGAGGTACAGAGGTGCGTTCGCAGCCCGGGGTCCACCGTGCAGGCGGAACCTGCTGCTGGTAAAATGGCGCAAGACGCGAACTCTGTTATCCCGCAGAGTCGCCAAAATAAACATCGCAATGCGCTGTGGAAATATGTGCGAACTCTTATTTCACAGAGCTGCTAGGAGTGCCGCAGCGCCATATGGCGATGTGTGTGAACTCACTGAACACAACTGAGTCGCAAAATAAACATGCTAGGGCGCTGTCTAGCGTTGAAAGCGAACCCTGTTATGTCACAGAGCCGCTGAGAAAAAGTTCTGTGTCCTGTCAGGCACCCAGGTACACAGTTGACTGCTAAGCGAACATAGAACGTGATCATGCGCTAATGTCCTCGCAGGAGAAACCCGCAATCTATGGCGTCTGAACGCCAGGCCCTGAATACGGCAATCAAACTCCTCACTGATTATTCCGGTAATCTAGGGCATCTAGGACACCGACCCTGACCAGCTAGCATACCGACCCTGACCAGCTAGCATACTCCTCCCCGATTAAGTCGGTATTCTAGGGCTTATTTCAGCCGGGCCCTAACCACACACACGCATGACCACACTGGCGCAAAGCATATGACGATTGATATTAACGCATGGCGGCCCAGCCATGCTACCTTTTTATAGTAACAGCTACAGGACCTGCCAGAAACAAGGACCAATGAAACTTTTTCCAGAACACCAGTAGTCACAGGACCTTCCTGGCGGACCAATAGGAGCTGCTGCAGTAACAGAGCATGTGATCCCTGATCTCCAATGAGAGATCTCACTCTGGGCATGCTCAGAAGGGGAAAACAAGGACTTTGTCCTAAAGACGTCTGCTCGCCGCTAACCAGTACTGGCCACAATAGCAGAGCCTGGAGGAACAGCAGTAATCCTCTGCACACTGTTAGACTGGGCAAGACGCTTTGACCGACATCTAAGCTGAGCAGGCTCCACTGCGGACGGAGACGAACGGGGGACCGCAGCGGGACTGGTTCGAGACTCCCCTTGTGCAGCAGTGGGAACTCGAACCCTAACACATCCAAATAAACAATCAGAAATTTATCCACAAAATCCCTGAAAATATCATTCATGAAGGATTGGAAGACGGAAGGAGTATTAGTGAGCCCAAAGAGCATCACTAGGTACTCAAAATGCCCCTCTGGGGTATTAAACACCGTCTTCCATTCATCCCCGTGCTTAATGCGAATAAGGTTATACGCCTCCCTGAGGTCAAGCTTGGTAAACCAACTAGCACTTTTCACCCTGGAAAACAGGTCAGAAATCAAGGGTAACGGATATTGATACTTCACAGTGATCTTATTCAAGAGACGATAATCAATACACGGCCTCAATGAACTATCCTTTTTGGCCACAAAGAAAAAACCGGCACCCAAGGGTGAAAAGAATGGTCTGATATGACCCTTCTCCAATGACTCCTTGATATAAGATCGCATAGCATCGTGTTCAGGTACAGACAAGTTAAAAAGGCGACCTTTAGGAAATTTACCACCAGGCACTAATTCAATAGCGCAATCGTAGCTCCTGTGAGGGGGCAAAGATGTAGATTTACTTTCACTAAATACATCTGAAAAATCAGTCAAAAAGTCAGGAACATCCTAAGACTTGGGAGAGGCAAAAAAAACAGGAGTGTCGGCATTAACACATTGGCAGCCCCAACTGGTCACAGACACAGATTTCCAATCCAAAACAGGATTATGAGACTGTAACCAAGGGAAACCTAGTACAATAATGTCATGCAGATTATACAGCACCAGAAATTTGCAACTCTCCTGATGATCTGGTTCAACCCTCATTATCACCTGAGTAGAAAACTGGGATTTATTCTCCACCAAAGGGGTAGAATCAATCCCCAGTAGTGGAATAGACTTCCTTAGGGGTATCATGGGAAACCCACAACGTTTGGCAAAGTCAAAATCCATCAGGTTAATAGCTGCTCCTGAATCAACAAAAGCCTGAGCAGAAAATGTGGACAGGGAGCAAATCAGGGTAACAGCAGAAATTTAGTCTGAACACTACCCAAGACAACTGAGCGTGCAAACCGTCTTCCCCGCTTAGGGCAGACTGAAATAGCATGAGAGGCATCACCACAGTAGAAACATAACCCATTGCGTTTTCGAAACTCATGACTCTGTGCCCCAGAAGTCACTATCACACTGCATGGGCTCAGAAGCTGGCTCACAAGGCAACATCATCTCACGCATACCTCTGCGCTCACGCAAACGTCTGTCAATTTGGATAGCTAATGACAGAATCATTGAGACCAGAGGGAGCAGGGAATCCCACCATAACATCCTTTACATTCTCTGACAGCCCCTTCCGAAAAAGGGCTGCCAAAGCATCATCATTCCATTTGGTCAGGACTGCCCACTTTCGGAATTTCTGACAGTACAACTCAGCGTCTTCAAGACCCTGATTTAATGCCAACAAGGTTTTTTCAGCTTGATCAGTGATATTAGGTTCATCGTACAAGAACCCCAGAGCCAGAAAAAATGCATCAATATCATTCAAAACAGGATCCCCAGGTGTCAGGGAAATAGCCCAATCCTGAGGATCGCCTCACAGGAGAGAGATGACAATTTGAACCTGCTGTGCTGTGTTACCTGAGGACTTAGGCTTTAAGGCAAAAAACAACTTACAGTTATTTTTGAAATTCAGAAATTTAGCCCGATCCCCCAAAAACAAATCTGGCATGGGAATCCTAGGTTCCTCAACCGGCAACCCAGCAAGATAGATAGCAATCCTCCGAACCTCAGTGGCAAGCTGATCCACACGGCCAGACAACTGTGCAAACTCCATTGAAGAGAAAAAAAATCCTCCTCAGTACCCAAAGAAAAAGAGTGAAAAAATGCAACAGACAAAAAAAAAAAAAAATCTCTGACAACTCTGACAACTTTGTTCTTTCCACAATATTTTTCCCTTATGTGAGTACCATATAATTTTCAGTTATGGCCGGTGATACTGTTATGTTTCGGTAGCTGAGGAGGACAGGAACAAAGCAGGGCAGCCGAACACCTGAGATGTTGGTAACTGATGGGTTGCAGATTCCTAAACTAATACACAACTAGAGGTAGCCGTGGAGTGTTCCTACGTTGATCCTAGACGCCTCGTCACAGACTGAGAGATAACTACACCTAAAGGCAGAAAGATGAAAGCTATCTGCCCCAGAGCAGATCCCCAAAGAAAATAGGAAGCCCCCAAACATATAATGGCGGTTAGACAAGATGAAAATACAAACATAGACAGAAAATAGACTGATATATAACAAGTCTCACCCCACATAAGAGGCTATAGAACCAAAGCTTTTTAAAGGTGAAAAAAATTTTTTATTTGTACATATAAACATTACATATAAACGCGTGAGTTACGTCACGTCTCATGAGGAAATTACCATCAACACCATGACCAATAGGGAAGGAGGTTTCATCCTAGGTTAATTTATATTTTCTCCCTCTGGGGCTGAGCGCATGCGCTGGTTGGCGTACACCAGGGGCTTCCTGATCCGCCCACGGGTAGCGTCATCGTTCCCTGCTGCTTAGCAGCGGTGGGATGTTTGCGCTCCACGGGCGCTGAAGGAAGTCCCATTCAGTGGTGTGACGGAACTTGCGCATGCGCATTGTATCCGCCCATAAGGGATGAAACCTCCTTCACTATTGGTCACTGGTGTTGATGGTAATTTCCTCATGAGACGTGACGTAACTCACGCGTGCGCACGACATCTTCCCCATTGGGATGAAACCTTCCTTACTATTGGGTTATTTACGACATACCCTCCCAGAGGTTGTGACGGTGATATCCCTCTGTCATCTGGTTGGTTGCAACTATACATGTGATGTGACGTACCAGGAAGTAGCGCACTTATTGTTATGTCATTCTATTATTTTTCACCTGTTTTGCCACTATTTAATGGGATACAAGCCTGACCTAAGCCACGCCTCCTGACGAAGAAACGGCGAAACGCGCGTTGAGGCGGCAGGCTGAGGTCAGGACTTTCTCCCACATGTAAGTAAAAAATCGGTACATTTAACCTTAATTCTATTAATTTTGCACTATCTTATTGTTATTTTTATGCTAGACTAATGCCACAGTAAATATATCATACATATCGTGCACAGGCACTGTTACAATGGACCAATAATATATAGACTTTCTCACTACTAGTTGGTTTGGGCTCATAACTTGGCACTTTTTCACTGGATTTGCATAAAAAACTTTGTATAGTGTATTACATTGTGGGGAAAAATTGTCCTTATCTTATGTCCTGCTTTTTGTGCTACTCTGCTACAACTTTTAATGTTTATATGTACAAATAAAACATTTTTTTTCACCTTTAAAAAGCTTTGGTTCTAGCCTCTTATGTGGGGTGAGACTTATGTTATATATTGTCTTTTGAGCTTTAATTACTAAACATAATTCCAATTGGGATTTTCCCAGTAGTAATAGAAAATAGACTGAGCAAATGCTGGGGCCACAAGCTGACTAAATAGGATAGGACAGGAGAGATTACTTTCTGCAACCCAGAGAACCCTACAAAAATCCAACAATTCTGATAACAAAAATACTGAGATCACACGATCTCGCCACCCACTAAATCAGATCTGTGTGAACAAAAACCAAGCCGCAGCCGCTGAAAAAACAGGAAAAAGCAAATGAGCAAATAACAGTGGCTGCAGATAAACTGTAAGGAGCTCAGGCCCCAGGAGGGGACCTGGCTGACCTCCACAAAAGTGCAGAAAACAATGCAAAAAGCAAGCACAAAAAGAAAAGCAAAAAATACCTTATCTGAAAGCAGGAGATGCAGGCAAGACTCCAGCAAACTCCAAATGAACCAGGAACCACAATTGATCACCGGCAACCATCATGGGAGGGAACCTCCCTTATATCAGACCAGTCAGAGATCCCAGATTGCCACTCCTCGCTGAAAGGTTCAGTACTATCTAACCACCAGAGGGAGCCTCTGCTCAGAAACCATCACTAGCACATTCATAACAGTGCAGGGGTTTGGGCGATTTGCCATCATTTATTAGTCTCTTCTCCCGAGCAGAAACATCCAGAGTGATGAAGAAATTCTCCTTTTCTTTCCGGGCCTTGTCCAGCTCGCCATCCAGTTGTACCATCAGGGGAGGGAACCTCCCTTATATCAGACCAGTCAGAGATCCCAGATTGCCACTCCTCGCTGAAAGGTTCAGTACTATCTAACCACCAGAGGGAGCCTCTGCTCAGAAACCATCTCTAGCACATTCATAACAGTGCAGGGGTTTGGGCGATTTGCCATCATTTATTAGTCTCTTCTCCCGAGCAGAAACATCCAGAGTGATGAAGAAATTCTCCTTTTCTTTCCTGGCCTTGTCCAGCTCGCCATCCAGGTGTTTGGTCTTTCTTGGGGTGGTCACAGCAATTCCCTCTTGTTCGGCTATTCTGTGGTCCTCAATTATCTTGTGCCTCCTGACGATGGCCTCATTCTTCTTCCTCAGAGCCTCGATCTTCTGGTCCAGCTTGGCATCCTTCTCTTCTTTGGACTTCACGTCCAATACAGAAGCCATTGCTGCAGGTGTCGGACGGAATCTCAGGGATGTGGAGGTAGTGGGGATTCCACTTTCTGCACCTCTGCTCAGTACTCCGGCTCTAATAATTTTTTGTGACTTCATCAGCCATTACATTGATAAATTCCTCACAGTTGGCAAACGATAGGTGTCTTTCATTTACCCAGGTTCCCAAAATGAGTGATATGATCAGCCAGGAAAGGGTCATACTATGCTATGACTTCCAGAAGCATTTTAAAGTTGCCACTATGTTTGGAACCAAAGCGGTCATTACTCCCTCTGAAAGCAAGCCCGTGTGTACCAAGTGCTCTTACCACAGACAACTCTTTTCAAAACATTTCTCCAATAATTTATTTCACAAGTCAATTCCTCAGTAAGCAGTGTATTTATTTTTCGCAAGTACACATTTTATTCTCCATTGACCACTCATGTTCATTTAGTCTTGAGGCACTATTTTTCCAATCATTAAAACCAACTAGTGCAATAGCTGCTTTGCCACCAAATAGTCGACATGGGGCACAAAAAAGCCTCCCTGTACTTTCAGAATATACCAGGTAGGGACGCGTTTTCTTTTCATCATTCACCAGCTGTTTTTCAAACATTTTTGGTCAGCATCCTGTACTTGGTGCCAAACTGCTTTCTTGATTTGCAGAAGTAAGCATCCATGTTTTGATTAAAGCCATTGCTAGCCACACAATCTCTTCCTCTTCAACATCACCACTAGTATCAGTCCATTCTTCATCATCTTCTCCATCTTCGTCTTTCTTATGTGTTACAGGTACTGATGGTTCTGATTTCGGAGTCTGTGGCTTCTGTGCCTTCCTAATCTCCGCTTTCTCCACACAGGTCTCCTATTCTCCTCTGATGGCAGAGGTTTGTTCTCTCTGTTTCTAATATCATCTTCCTCCTCTTCCCACCGGCTGTCATGCATGCTGTACGGTTTATTCCCAGACCTTCCTTTATTCTGGTTCCTCCTTTGTGACAGTCTCTTAAGACTCTCTGAAAGTAAGTCAGCCATGGTGCGTGGTTTTGGGCCCCTCGTTTTCCTTGGTCTCTTCTGCTGGTTGGCTCTTCCCCTACATGGGCTGTAGCTCCCTCCTTAAACATAGTATCAGTTTTTTCTGCGTTCCACTGTCCAGTGTGGTTTCTGTGCCATGCTAATCTCTCCTGATTAATCTGGTCTCGCTCTTGTTTCCACCACAGATATTCTGCACGCTCCTTGCCGGTCATTGACATGGTCATGTCCATCTGCTTTCTCTTCCCATTCCTTAACTTTTCTGTCTGGTCCTGAAACCCCATCCACCGGTCCTCCATGTCCATCGCCTCTATCTCTCATGCCACCACCACCCCTGCCTGGACCTCTTCCACCTCTCTCTGGTCCCCTGGGGTATGCCGACCATCGTTCTCCAGGAGAATCATCACTAGCCATCCTATGACTTCGCTTTGGCATATCAGCGCCTTGTTGTCTCCGTCCTCCTGTTGCCATTTCATAGGAATGACCGTCACCCTCTCCTTTAAATGGCTTGGCATTTTTATCCCCATGGGGGGTTCGTCCACCTGAGAAATATCCTGTGCTGCCATTGGTCCTTTGAGTGGGGCTTCTTGGGGACTTTTCAGACCGTGGAGGAGTGTGCAGGGGTTTGGGCGATTTGCCATCATTTATTAGTCTCTTCTCCCGAGCAGAAACATCCAGAGTGATGGAGAAATTCTCCTTTTCTTTCCGGGCCTTGTCCGGCTCGCCATCCAGGTGTTTGGTCTTTCTTGGTGTGTTCACAGCAATTCCCTCTTGTTCGGCCATTCTGTGGTCCTCCTCAATTATCTTGTGTCTCCTGACGATAGCCTCATTCTTCTTCCTCAGAGCCTCGATCTTCCAGTCCAGCTTGGCATCCTTCTCTTCTTTGGACTTCACGTCCAATACAGAAGCCATTGCTGCAGGTGTCGGACGGAATCTCAGGGATGTGGGGGTAGTGGGGATTCCACTTTCTGCACCTCTGCTCAGTCCTCCGGCTCTAATAATTTTTTGTGACTTCATCAGCCATCACATTGATAAATTCCTCACATGTGGCAAACGATAGGTGTCTTTCCTTTACCCAGGTTCCCAAAACGAGTGATATGATCAGCCAGGAAAGGGTCATACTATGCTATGACTTTCAGAAGCATTCTAAAGTTGCCACTATGTTTGGAACCAAAGTGGTCATTACTCCCTCTGAAAGCAAGCCCGTGTGTACCAAGTGCTCTTACCACAGACAACTCTTTTCAAAATATTTCTCCAATAATTTACCGTATTTTTTGGACCATAAGACGCACTTTTTTTCCTCCAAATTTGGGAGGAAAGTGTGGGTGCGTCTTATGGTCGGAATGTAACATGTGGGGAGGGGGCAGCGGTGGAGTGGGATCAGCAGGAGGCAAGAAAATATCCCCTCTGCTGCAGGAAACAAGCACTGGGGAAACCCCTGGTCCCTACTTAAGTGCAGTGAATATTAATCAGCCGCTTCCCCGCCCACCTATCAGCTGAGCGGGGAGCAGCAGATCACAGAGACACAGTTTACCCAGCGCCTGATTCCTGCAGCAGCTGGGCAGATCGGTGTCTGAAGGAGAAGGAGGCAGCAGGAGCAGCTGGCATACCTGACAGCCTGGGGCTGTGCTGATGGGAGGCTGAATGCTCCTGTGAAGGACCTGTGAAGAGGTCATGAAGAGGGCGGGCTAGAGCATCACATGACCAAAGCCCTGCCTCTTCATGATGTCATCACAGGTCCTTCAGACACACTGTACAACAGAGAATTAATTAAAAGGTTAGGCTACTTTTGTTAGAACCCTCTTGTTAGATTTTGTTTCAGTTTGCTGGTCACATGACCTTTTTTCCCTATTTAGTCTGGCTCCGCCCTTCTGGCTTTGCTGGACTTCATTGTATTATCTACTCTTAAGCTAGCCGGGTGCTTAGGTGCCTTACTCTGTCAGTTTTGCTTAATCTTAGGATCTCGTAGTAATTTGTTTTCTGTTTAATTTTCCCTGCTACAATTTCTGTTAGGAGGTGTCCACCTTTTCTCCCAGTCCCTAGATCTTGTAGGGGTTCCTCCCTCGCAACTATAGGTCTTCGTTCAGACTAGCTGAGGACTTTAGCGGGTCTGGTCGCAGGATCAGGTTCCCCGTTACATCGTAGGGATCAAGCTCAGTTTTATTGTAGGGACAGAGTTCCCATCTTTCCTTAGTGCTTGTAGCAGTTCATAACAACTTTCACACTTGCGTTTTTTTGTGCAGCGCATCATGCGCACATGAAACGCATACGTGTCACATTTCTATCAACTCTGTCTCTATCATCTCTGTCTCTATCATCTGTCTCTATCATCTGTCTCTATAATCTGTCTCTCATCTCTCTCTATCATCTGTCTCTATCATCTCTGTCTCTATCATCTCTGTCTCTATCATCTGTCTCTATCATCTCTGTCTCTATCATCTGTCTCTATCATCTCTGTCTCTATAATCTGTCTCTATCATCTCTGTCTCTATAATCTCTGTCTCTATAATCTCTGTCTCTATCATCTGTCTCTATCATCTGTCTCTATCATCTCTGTCTCTATCATCTCTGTCTCTATTATCTCTGTCTCTATCACCTGTCTCGATCAACTCTGTCTCTATCATCTGTCTCTATAAACTCTGTCTCTATCATCTGTCTCTATCATCTCTGTCTCTATCATCTCTGTCTCTATCATCTCTGTCTCTATCATCTGTCTCTATCATCTCTGTCTCTATCACCTGTCTCTATCAACTCTGTCTCTATCATCTCTGTCTCTATCATCTCTGTCTCTATCATCTGTCTCTATCATCTGTCTCTATTTCTATGCCCCGTGTGTGACCCCGGCCTTATACTCACCCTCCAGCGTCTTCACATAGTAGTTTACAGACACCACACTGGTCCCGCAGCACCATCTCCTACCCGTAGCTTCCAACATAATAAAATACTATTATATATAATAACACCACATATAATAGTATGTTATTAAATATTTTACCACATTTTTTGCTTCAAATATATTTTTCCCTATTTTCCACCTCTAAAACCTGGGTGCGTCTTATAGTCCGGTGCGTCTTATAGTCCGAAAAATACTGTATTTCACAAGTCAATTCTCCCCATGTATGAAAAGCAAGTACACATGTTTTATGCTCCATTGACCGCTCATGTTCATTTAGTCTTGAGGCACTATTTTTCCAGTCATTAAAACCAACTAATGCAATAGCTGCTTTGCCACCAAATAGTCGACATGGGGCATAAAAAAGCCTCCCTGTACTTTCAGAATATACCAGGTAGGGACGCGTTTTCTTTTCATCAGTCACCAGCTGTTTTTCAAACATTTTTGGTCAGCATCCTGTACTTGGTGCCAAACTGCTTTCTTGATTTGCAGAAGTCAGCATCCATGTTTTGATTAAAGCCATTGATAGCCACATAATCTCTTCCTCTTCAACATCACCACTAGTATCAGTCCATTCTTCATCATCTTCGCCATCTTCCACATTACAATTTGTCTTCGTCTTTCTTATGTGTTACAGGTACTGATGGTTCTGATTTCGGAGTCTGTGGCTTCTGTGCCTTCCTAATCTCCACTTTCTCCACACAGGTCTCCTTCTATTCTCCTCTGATGTCAGAGGTTTGTCCTCTCTGTTTCTAATATCATCTTCCTCCTCCTCTTCCCACCGGCTGTCATGCATGCTGTACGGTTTATTCCCAGACCTTCCTTTATTCTGGTTCCTCCTTTGTGACAGTCTCTTAAGACTCTCTGAAAGTAAGTCAGCCATGGTGCGTGGTTTTGGTGCCCCTCGTTTTCCTTGGTCTCTTCTGCTGGTTGGCTCTTCCCCTACATGGGCTGTAGCTCCCTCCTTAAACATAGTATCAGTTTTTTCTGCGTTCCACTGTCCGGTGTGGTTTCTGTGCCGTGCTAATCTCTCCTGATTAATCTGGTCTCGCTCTTGTTTCCACCGCAGATATTCTGCACGCTCCTTGCCGGTCATTGACATGGTCATGTCCATCTTATTTTTCCCTCTAGGTTTTCGTTCATTGCTCTCCTTCTCCCGGTCGATGCGAGTTTTAACTTTCTCAAAATCAAGGCTGCCCAATTTCTATTGTGCCTGCGGCTTCCCTCCTTCCTGTCGATGTAGGCGACGGGGCCCGTCCTTCTTGGATCGTCAAGGAAGTTACGGATTGGATTTTTCTCCCTTACTCCATCTCTTCGACTCCTTTAGTACTCTGCAATCTTCTCCATCTCTTCATTCATCTTTTCGATACTCTGCTTTCTCTTCCCATTCCTTAACTTTTCTGTCTTGTCCTGAAACCCCATCCACCGGTCCTCCATGTCCACCGCCTCTATCTCTCATGCCACCACCACCCCTGCCTGGACCTCTTCCACCTCTCTCTGGTCCCCTGGGGTATGCCGACCATCGTTCTCCAGGGAATCATCACTAGCCATCCTATGGCTTCGCTTTGGCATATCAGCGCCTTGTTGTCTCCGTCCTCTTGTTGCCATTTCATAGGAATGACCGTCACCCTCTCCTTTAAATGGCTTGGCATTTTTATCCCCATGGGGGGTTCGTCCACCTGAGAAATATCCTGTGCTGCCATTGGTCCTCTGAGTGGGACTTCTTGGGGACTTTTCAGACCGTGGAGGAGTGTGCAGGGGTTTGGGCGATTTGCCATCATTTATTAGTCTCTTCTCCCGAGCAGAAACATCCAGAGTGATGGAGAAATTCTCCTTTTCTTTCCGGGCCTTGTCCAGCTCGCCATCCAGGTGTTTGGTCTTTCTTGAGGTGGTCACAGCAATTCCCTCTTGTTCGGCCATTCTGTGGTCCTCCTCAATTATCTTGTGTCTCCTGACGATAGCCTCATTCTTCTTTCTCAGAGCCTCGATCTTCCAGTCCAGCTTGGCATCCTTCTCTTCTTTGGACTTCACGTCCAATACAGAAGCCATTGCTGCAGGTGTCGGACGGAATCTCAGGGATGTGGGGGTAGTGGGGATTCCACTTTCTGCACCTCTGCTCAGTCCTCCGGCTCTAATAATTTTTTGTGACTTCATCAGCCATCACATTGATAAATTCCTCACATGTGGCAAACGATAGGTGTCTTTCCTTTACCCAGGTTCCCAAAACGAGTGATATGATCAGCCAGGAAAGGGTCATACTATGCTATGACTTCCAGAAGCATTTTAAAGTTGCCACTATGTTTGGAACCAAAGCAGTCATTACTCCCTCTGAAAGCAAGCCCGTGTGTACCAAGTGCTCTTACCACAGACAACTCTTTTCAAAATATTTCTCCAATAATTTATTTCACAAGTCAAACCAGGGGAGGAGTCCCGAGGAGATAATTTGCATATTCCCAGTGCCTTCTGGGATAAGTGAAGAGTCTCCGCGAGCTCAAGGAACACTGGATTTTGGCTGTTGCAGCTGAAAGGAGGACATCAGTAAACCAGGGAGGAGTCCCGAGGAGATAATTTGCATATTCCCAGTGCCTTCTGGGATAAGTGAAGAGTCTCCGCGAGCTCAAGGAACACTGTATTTTGGCTGTTGCAGCTGAAAGGAGGACATCAGTAAACCAGGGGAGGAGTCCCGAGGAGATAATTTGCATATTCCCAGTGCCTTCTGGGATAAGTGAAGAGTCTCCGCGAGCTCAAGGAACACTGGATTTTGGCTGTTGCAGCTGAAAGGAGGACATCAGTAAACCAGGGGAGGAGTCCCGAGGAGATAATTTGCATATTCCCAGTGCCTTCTGGGATAAGTGAAGAGTCTCCGCGAGCTCAAGGAACACTGGATTGTGGCTGTTGCAGCTGAAAGGAGGACATCAGTAAACCAGGGGAGGAGTCCCGAGGAGATAATTTGCATATTCCCAGTGCCTTCTGGGATAAGTGAAGAGTCTCCGCGAGCTCAAGGAACACTGGATTTTGGCTGTTGCAGCTGAAAGGAGGACATCAGTAAACCAGGGGAGGAGTCCCGAGGAGATAATTTGCATATTCCCAGTGCCTTCTGGGATAAGTGAAGAGTCTCCGCGAGCTCAAGGAACACTGGATTTTGGCTGTTGCAGCTGAAAGGAGGACATCAGTAAACCAGGGGAGGAGTCCCGAGGAGATAATTTGCATATTCCCAGTGCCTTCTGGGATAAGTGAAGAGTCTCCGCGAGCTCAAGGAACACTGGATTTTGGCTGTTGCAGCTGAAAGGAGGACATCAGTAAACCAGGGGAGGAGTCCCGAGGAGATAATTTGCATATTCCCAGTGCCTTCTGGGATAAGTGAAGAGTCTCCGCGAGCTCAAGGAACACTAGATTTTGGCTGTTGCAGCTGAAAGGAGGACATCAGTAAACCAGGGGAGGAGTCCCGAGGATATAATTTGCATATTCCCAGTGCCTTCTGGGATAAGTGAAGAGTCTCCGCGAGCTCAAGGAACACTGGATTTTGGCTGTTGCAGCTGAAAGAAGGACATCAGTAAACCAGGGGAGGAGTCCCGAGGAGATAATTTGCATATTCCCAGTGCCTTCTGGGATAAGTGAAGAGTCTCCTCTCTTGCTGAAACTTTATCTTCCAAAAGGTAATGGAGAAAACAAGGGGATCTGCTACCTTGGATCTAATCCTCATAAACAGGGAGGAAATGGTGGAGGAGGTAAGAGTGGCTGGGACCCTAGGAGGTAGTGACCATTCTATTTTAGAATTTTGGATAACAAGAGGAGGAAGACCTGTGAAGACTCAGACGTCAAGGTTAGATTTCAGAAAGGCAGATTTTAAGGAACTCAGAAAGAGAATTGGAGGGATCCAATGGCTGGATATCCTTAAGGACAAAAATGTCCAGGAAGGATGGAAAATCTTGAAAAATGAGATTCTCAAAGCACAATCGTTAACAATTCCGAAAAGAGGGAAGAATGGGAAGCATTTAAGGAAACAAGGATGGATGAACATAGAACTTAAACACATGCTAAAAAGGAAGAAAGAAATGTTTATCAAATGGAAAGAGGGAGGCATATCTAAAGAAGAATATAATGCTGTCTGCAGAACCTGCAGGGCACAAATCAGATTATCTAAAGCTGACAATGAATTAAGGCTTGCAAGTGACGTCAAAAGCAACAAAAAAGGATTTTGGGGATACGTCAAAAGTAAAAGAAAAGTCAAAGATGCTATAGGATTTTTACAGGATGAAAATGATGAAATGGTAAGTCAGGATGTTGAGAAGGCTGAACTTTTAAATTCCTATTTTGCATCTGTTTTCTCTCAGAAAGGAAATGTAACATCAACTGATCTTCACTGTCCTATTAAAGGAATAGAAGAATCCAGGATATCTATAAACAGAAAGACAGTGAGGAAACACTTAGCTAACCTAAATGAATTCAAGTCTCCAGGTCCAGATGAATTACACCCCAGGGTACTGAAGGAGATAGCAGAAGAAATTCTTGAACCACTGTCCATAATCTTTGAAAATTCTTGGAGAACAGGAGAAGTCCCAGAAGACTGGAGAAGAGCAAATGTTGTTCCTATCTTCAAAAAGGGGAAGAAGGTGGACCCAGGGAACTACAGGCCGGTGAGTCTGACTTCTATACCAGGAAAGATCTTTGAACAAATTATTAAAGAACATGTATGCAAGTACCTGGATAAGAATGAAGTGATTAAACAGAGTCAGCATGGGTTTGTAACTAATAAGTCATGTCAGACTAACTTAATTTCCTTCTATGACAGAATCACTGACTGGGTGGATCAGGGAAATGCTGTAGATATAGTATATCTTGACTTCAGCAAAGCATTTGACAAAGTATCTCACACAATCCTTATTGAGAAAATGACTAAGTATGGAATGGACAAGGCAACTGTTAGGTGGATTCATAACTGGCTTAGTGATCGGACCCAAAGAGTGGTTGTAAATGGCTGCACATCCAGTTGGAAGAATGTCTCAAGTGGGGTACCACAAGGCTCTGTTTTGGGCCCTGTATTGTTCAACATCTTTATCAATGATTTAGATGAAGGAATTGAGGGTAAATTGATCAAATTTGCTGATGACACAAAGCTAGGAGGGGTAGCTAATACTAGAGAAGAGAGAGAGAGGATTCAAAAAGATATACATAAACTGGAGCAGTGGGCAGCAACTAACAGAATGGATTTTAACAGGGAAAAATGCAAAGTACTACATCTGGGCAATAAAAATGAAAAAAGCATATACAAAATGGGAGGAATAGGGCTAAGTAACAGCACATGTGAAAAAGACTTGGGTATACTAATTGATCACAGACTTAACATGAGTCAACAGTGTGATGCAGCAGCAAAAAAGGCAAATGCAATTCTAGGATGTATCAACAGAAGCATACAGTCTAGATCACGTGAGGTCATTATTGCCCTCTACTCCTCTTTGGTCAGACCTCATCTGGAATACTGTGTCCAGTTTTGGGCACCACATTTTAAAAAAGACATCAACAAACTGGAGCAAGTTCAGAGAAGAGCCACCAGAATGGTGACCGGTCTGCAAACCATGTCCTATGAGGAAAGGTTGCAGGATTTGGGAATGTTTAGCTTGCAAAAAAGAAGACTGAGAGGAGACTTAATAGCTGTCTACAAATATCTCAAGGGCTGTCACATTGTAGAAGGATCATCTTTATTCTCATTTGCGCAAGGAAAGACTAGAAGCAATGGGATGAAACTGAATGGGAGGAGACACAGATTAGATATTAGAAAAAACTTTTTGACAGTTAGGGTGATCAATGAGTGGAACAGGCTGCCACAAGAGGTGGTGAGTTCTCCTTCAATGGAAGTCTTCAAACAGAGGCTGGATAGACATCTGTCTGGGATGATTTAGAGAATCCTGCTTTGAGCAGGGGGTTGGACCAGATGACCCAGGAGGTCCCTTCCAACTCTACCATTCTATGATTCTATAAGTCAATTCTCCCCATGTATGAAAAGCAAGTACACATGTTTTATGCTCCATTGACCGCTCGTGTTCATTTACTCTTGAGGCACTATTTTTCCAGTCATTAAAACCAACTAGTGCAATAGCTGCTTTGCCACCAAATAGTTGACATGGGGCATAAAAAAGCCTCCCTGTACTTTCAGAATATACCAGGTAGGGACGCGTTTTCTTTTCATCATTCACCAGCTGTTTTTCAAACATACAGTATTTTTGGTCAGCATCCTGTACTTGGTGCCAAACTGCTTTCTTGATTTGCAGAGGTCAGCATCCATGTTTTGAGTAAAGCCATTGATAGCCACATAATCTCTTGTAGCATTATTTAGCAGCCATTCTGCGGGATCATAACTGATCCCTGGAAGTACAACTGATTCACCTACAGTTGAAACATCTTCTGCAGGGGGATCAGTCTCCTGATGATCACTGTTACTCCCATGCTCCTGTCTGGTATCTTCACTGACGTCAGTAACTTCTGTCATTTCTGGCACAGTACTGCTTGTGCTAGGTGTTCCAGGCTTCGAAAAAATGCATCAATTTTCACTGCCTTTTCTATCTCTTTTGCAGTTCTCAAAGTCTTTTCCTTAGCACGTTTACGATACTCGGCCCCGCTCAATTTTTTCCTGCCATCACTCGTTTTGGAATCATAAAATTTCACTAATAAAAGAAAAGTATTTGTTGGATGCTATGATACTGAGATATACAACACTACAGTAAAGAGTAGCACATTGAGAGGAAACCACTGAGTCAAAAAAAAAAACCCAGGAGATAATTAGTTTTCCACGTGAGCCCAATTGAAGAAAAAAATACTTAAGGATGTTCCCCATTATTAAGCAGTAATGGATTTCAAGCAATATGGGAAAGAAAAGGGATCACTTTGCTGCCAAAAAATTTTAAATAGTGCTTTGCCTTGGACAAGGTATGAAAATATCAGATATTTCACGAAAAACGTAAGCGTGATATTTGTACCGTGAAGAGATTTGTGGCTATTACACAGAACAGATGGGTTCATAATGAAAGTTTCTGCCATACAAATTCATCAGATTAAGAGAGCTGCTGTTAAAATACTATTAGAAAGAGCAAACATTTTTAAAGCTGTTGATGTCTCTAGAGTCTGAACCCCAAGGTGCAGGATTCTCCAGACACTAGCTGTGCATAAATCTACTGTTCAGCTGCCCCTAACATACCCCTGTATGGGTCTGTACGGTCTGGGTGCATGCGCATATTGAAGCTGGCCCGTACACCTGATAAGCCCCCACAATGCTCGGATCCGTGTCTGTCCATTTGTGTCTGTGTTTTTCAAGGTAGCCCAAAATCCCCCCCCATGTCCCATCCCATATGCAATGCTGCAGCCAGTTCTGGGTAGCAGACCCACATGTGTCCCTCCCTCTGCTGCCACTTCCTCAGCTCTCAGCTGAGCAGCTCTTGGGCTCCATCACAGTGCACTGCAGGGGTTATAAATCAAAAACCAAGCGCACAGCCATATATATAAAGTTATGTCACAATAACCATGCGCGGGGTGCAAGCCAGTAGTAAAGAAAGTACAAGAAAGGGAGAGAAAGCACTACTGGAAAATATGCACACCACAGCAATTGTAGTAAAGGATAACACTTTATTGACACACAAAATTACAATATAAACAATTAAAAAAAGCATGAAACCAAGTCCACCTCTGATGAAAACATGATAATAAACCAAATGTGTCAAAAAATGCATGAACAGATGTCCAAAAAAGTCTCTACACATGGCTCATGAGGCTACAATTGGTAACAATATCCTATTCACACCTAGCCAAGAACCTATAATAGTGGAAAAGCTGATATCCCTGAGAGGGGCAAAAAAAGGAATCCAGATAAGGAGACCAAATAATAATGGTTAAAAGAAAACCCCCCAAGGGGACCACATATATGAAGAATAGTAATAGCAGCCTGTAAAGAGCAAGGTATATTACCCAAGAGAGATGATGAACTGCATGGACAATCCCTAAAGGTGAGGGACCAGGGAAAGACCCCACGCATATCGCCCCCACCAGTGAGGCTTTGTCAGGGGAAGTGAGAGATAGTGTGTTAAAGCAGCGTTTAAATAACCAAAAAGCATAACTAATGGCTCACTGGTGTGAAGCGACGCAATCAAGCCATGGAAAGGGAACACCCACCGATGGAACAGCGCATGTCCACCAAAGTGAATGTATCTATGTAAAATAAGCCATATCGAGACACTGCACCTGCATACTCCTGTTGCATGAAGCCGGCTAAGGCTAGATGGAGATGCGTCTGCACCAAATGAAACACAGGAAAGAGTAATGCACCTGCGTATAGTGGAACGCAGCCGTTCATAGTAGCCTACTAAAGTTAGATGAGGATTCACCTGCGCCCAATGGAACGCAGGAAAGGTCTGGCCCGGAAAAGGATAAAAAAAAATTCCAGATTCTCCCATAAATTCTGGTGGTTATTGGCTTTCTGCCACTAAGCACTGTAGAGACCAACCCTGCCGAGAAGCCCTTCCCCTCTAGAAGTGACCTCTCAAATTCCAGGCTGTAAAATACAGCATCAGAAGATCCTATTACTCTGGGAGTACCCACGGATCTGACACTGACATTGTCCTTAGCCAGTAAAACCATGGACTCTTTGGCCAAAATGGGGCTATCAAGATTACTCTGGCCTTATCCTCTCTGATTTTTCTCTAAATTGCCGGTATCAAGCATATTGGAGGGAAGGCATATAGGAGTCCTGAGGTCCACTCTATTCTGAAGGCATCCACTGCATATGGCCTGTCTGTTGGACTTAGGGAACAAAATTTCTGAACTGTTATGATTTGGTAGCTGAGGAGGACAGGAGCAAAAAACAGCCAAGGCAGCTGAACACCAGAGAGGTTGGGAACTAACCGCACAACTACGGTGACCTAGACGCCTCGACACAGCCGGAGAGATTAGCTACACCTAAGGATAGAAAGAGGAAAGCTAACTGCCCCAGAGTAGAGCCCCAAAGGAATAGGCAGCCCCACACATATAATGGCGGTTAGACAAGATGAAATACAAATGCAGGTAGAAAATAGAATAAGCAAACGCTGGGGCAAAAGCTATCTAGACAGGACCAGATAGGAAAGAATACTGTCTGCAAACCAGCAAAACCCTAGGAAAAATTCCAACACTTCTGATTCCAAAAATGCTGAGACCACACGATCTCGTCCCAACTTAATCAGATCTCTGGTGTGAACACGCTGCTACCCAGCAGCACTGAAACAACAGGAACAGAAACAAATGAGAACAAGAGACCAGCACAGGCCCCGGTATTGGACCCGGCTGACCTCACCAAGCAGGGCAGCAAAACCAAAGAAAATCTAACCACAGAAAAAAGCAGAAAGTAACTTATCTGAATGTTCACAGGAGACAGCAGAAAACCAGCTGTCTTCCAAACTAGACCAGGAAGAGGAAACTAATCACCGGCGAGGATCATGGGAGGGCAGCTCACTTATATCAGCCCAGTCCGTCTCCCCTGATTGCCAGTCCTCGCTTCCAGGTGATAAAGCCTTGTCATTCAGTACAGCTTCAACACCATCAGCAACCACCAGAGGGAGCCTCAGCTCAGAAGTCATTTCCAACATGCTCACAACAGTACCCTCCCTTGAGAAGGGGTCACCGAACCCTCACCGGCGCCACCAGGCCGATCAGGGTTAGCCCGGTAAAAGGCGCGAACCAATCTCTCCGCATGGATGTCAGAAGCAAACACCCAAGAATTGTACTCCTGTACATGCTGCATTCTCTGTACCATAGAATCAAAACCAGGACAGACAGAAGCCCCCACCTGTACCGAAGAAAACCGAGGATGAAACCCGAAATTGCAGAAAAAAGGGGACATCAAAGTGGCAGAACTTGCCCTATTATTTAGAGCGAATTCAGCCAGGGGCAAAAAAAATATAACCCAGTCATCCTGATCAGCAGACACAAAACATCTCAAATTAGTCTGCCAGTTTAGAACAAGATGTCCTCCAAAATCTGGAAACAAATTGGACTCCCCTGTCAGACACAATGTTCTCCGGAATGTCGTGCAAGCGAACCACCTACTGAAAAAGCAAGGGTACCAACTCTGAGGAAGATTGTAACTTCGACAGTGGCATAAGATGGATCATCTTGAAGAATCTATCACAGATCACCCAAATGACAGTCATTCTCTGAGAGACAGGGAGGTCGTAGATAAAATCCATAGAGATATGGGTCCATGGCCTCATGGGCACTCGCAGTGGCATTAACAATCCACTATAGCGAGAACAGGATTTGGAACGAGAGCAAGTCCCACAGGACTGCACAAAATTCCTGACATCAGGAGATAAAGTGGGCCACCAAAAGGACCGACTCACTAAATCTCTGGTACCAAAAATAGCGGGATGACCAGCCAACGCGGAGCAATGAATCTCAGACATCACATTCTTCCTCCACTGGTCTGGGACAATTTCCCAACAGGGCAGCGTTCAGGTTTATCCTCCTGAAATTTCTCCAGAGCCAATCTCAAATCGGGCGAGATAGCGGAAAGAAGCACACCCTCATTCAGAAAAACAGGCTCAGTCACATCAGGAGAATCCGCCAAAAAACTCCTAGAGAGGGCATCCGCCTTAATATTCTTAGTGCCCAGGAGAAAGGAGACCACAAAATTAAAACACGTGAAAAACAAGGCCCATCTGGCCTGTCTAGGATTAAGTCGCTTGGCTGATTCGAGATAGATCAGGTTTTTATGGTCCGTGAGGACCACCACCTGATGTTTGGCTCCTTCCAGCCAATGTCTCCACTCTTCAAAAGCCCACTTCATAGCCAATAACTCCCGATTTCCCACATCATAATTACGTTCAGCTGGGGAAAATTTTCGAGAGAAGAAGGCACAAGGGTTACTCTTAGAGGTCTCCGGATCCCTTTGGCACAAAACGGCTCCCGCACCAATCTCAGAAGCATCTATCTCCACCTGAAATGGTAGAGAAACATCAGGTTGCCTTAGAACAGGAACAGAAGTGAATCTCCGCTTAACCTCCTGAAATGCAGAAACTGCCTCAGGAGACCAATTCACTACATCAGAACCCTTTTTGGTCAAATCAGTCAGTGGTTTCACAATACCAGAGAAATTACCTGTAAATTTACGGTAAAAATTAGCAAAACCCAAAAATCTCTGAAGAGACTTCAATGTAGTGGGTTGAACCCGGCCTGAACTTTGATCGGGTCCTGTTGTGAATGTGGTAGAGATGGTTTCTGAGCAGAGGCTCCCTCTGGTGGTTACAGACAGTACTGAACCTTCCAGCGAGGAATGGCAATCTGGGATCCCTGACTGGACTGATATAATGATGGATGCCGGTGATCAATTGTTCTTGTCTCAATTGTGGTTCCTGGTTCATTTGGAAGTTTGCTGGAGTCTTGCTGCATCTGCTGCTTTCAGATAAGATATTTTCTGCTCTTCTTTTTCTGCTTGCTTTTTGCATTGTTTTCTGCACTTTTGTGGAGGTCAGCCGGATCCCCTCCTGGGGCCTGTGCTCCTCTCAGTTTATCTGTAGCCACTGTTTGTTCATTTGCTTTTTCCTGTTTTTTCAATGGCTGCGGCTTGGTTTTGTTACACCAGAGATCTGATTTAGGTGGATGAGATCGTGTGATCTCAGGTTTTGTGGCAATCAGAAGTGTTGGTATTTTTTAGGGTTTTTTGTTGGATTGCAGTCAGAATTCTTTCTGTACTTTTCTGTCTAACAGATTGGGCCCCAGCGTTTGCTCATTCTATTTTCTGTCTGTGTCCGTGCTTTCTTCTTGTCTAGCCGTCATTACATGTTTGAGGGCTTCCTATTTTCTTTGGGGATCTGCTCCGGGGCACATAGCTTTCATCTTTCTGCCTTTAGGTGTAGTTATCTCTCAGGCTGTGACGAGGCGTCTAGGATCAACGTAGGAACGCTCCACGGCTACCTCTAGTTGTGTGGTTAGTTCAGGTTACTGCAATCCAATAGGTTCCAGCCTCTCTGGTGTATTACCGTTTTTGCTATTTCTCCTCAGCTACCTAAACATAACAGTATCACCGCCCAAATCTAAAATTATATGGTACTCCCAGAAGGGAAAAACAGTTTGGAAAGAAAAAAGTTGTCAGATTTTTTTTATTTTTTTTCTGTTTGTTACATTTTTTTTCCCTCTGTCTCTCTGGGTGCTGAGGAGGATTTTTTTTCTCTCAATGGAGTTTGCACAGTTGTCTGGCCGTGTGCAGCAGCTTGCCACTGAGGTTAAGAGTATTACTACCTATCTTGCTAGGTTGCCGGTTGTGGAACCTAGGATCCCCATGCCAGATTTGGGGGATTGGGCTAAATTTCTGAATTTCAAAAATAACTGTAAGTTGTTTTTGCCTTAAAGCCTAAGTCCTCAGGGAACGCAGCACAGTAGGTTCAAATTGTCATCTCCTGCGCGGCGACCCTCAGGATTGGGCTTTTTCCCTGACACCTGGGGATCCTGTTTTGACTGATGTTGATGTATTTTTTCAGGCTCTGGGGTTGTTGTACGATGAACCTAATGTCATTGATCAAGCTGAAAAGACCTTGTTGGCATTAAGTCAGGATTGTGAAGCCGCTGAACTGTACTGTCAGAAATTTTGAAAGTGGGCAGTCCTGACCAAATGGAATGATGATGCTTTGGCAGCCCTTTTTCGGAAGGGTCTGTTAGAGAATGTAAAGGACGTTATGGTGGGATTCCCTGTTCCCTCTGGTCTCAATGATTTTATGTCTTTGGCTATTCAACATTTGCGTGAGCGCAGAGGTATGCGTGAGATGATGTTGCCTTGTGGGCCAGCTCCTGAGCCTATGCAGTGTGATGGAGTGACTTCTGGGGCACAGCATCATGAGTTTCGAAAGCGCAATGGGTTATGTTCCTACTGTGGTGACGCCTCTCATGCTATTTCCGTCTGCGCTAAGCGGGGAAGATGCTTTGCGCGCTCAGTTGTCTTGGGTAGTGTTCAGACTAAATTTCTGTTGACTGTTACCCTGATTTGCTCCATGTCCACATTTTCGGCTCAGGCTTTTGTTGATTCAGGAGCAGCTATTAACCTGATGGATTTTGACTTTGCCAAACGTTGTGGCTTTC
>JARQOD010008485.1:0-35348 GCA_033576555.1 Oophaga sylvatica
TAGTATAATGCAGCAGCCCCATAGTATAATGCAGCAGCCCCATAGTGATAGGCTGTGGTTCCACGGTCCGGAACCACAGCGCTTTGGACGGAGCGGAAATTCCGCTCCGTCTAAGCCCCGCCCCCTTTCTGACACGCGCTCTTTCCGGAGGTGTTCAGGACACCTCCGGAACACCTCCGGAAAGAACGCAGGGCTACATAGCCCTGTGTTAAATTCTGTTGCGGCGACGCACCGTCGCCGCAACACGCGAGGACATGCTGCGGTCTGAAAAGACGCGCCGCATGTCCGTTTACGCAGGTCTCCCGCCTGCGTGTTGTTACGCATAGTGGAGACGGGATTTCTTGAAATCCCCTCCACTATGCTGTAACATCTGGACGCTGCGTGTTTGGCGCTGCGCCAGCGCACAGCGCCAAACACGCAGCGTTTACGGATCGTGGAAACTCACCCATATAATGCACCTCATTGTATAATGCATAACCTTTCCCCTCCCCCCATAGTCGTTTTAATGCACCCCCATACCGGTATAATATGCCCCTTACCGCGGCTTTACAAAAAAAAAAAAAAGTTTTTGCTTACCTGGCCGAGCTTCTGCGGTGTGTCCTCTCTGAGGCCGGCGGTTAACGCGCAGCGTCGTGTCGGCGTATGACAGTGATGTCATACATCGGTAGTATGCGCGATGACGTCAGCTGCCGGCCTATGATTGGCTGGCGGCTGTTGTTACCGTGCGGGAGGAATCACTTGCACGGCAAAAGATTTGAACTGATCGTGCGTCGGAGGATGTGCAGTCAGTTACTGAAGCGGCAGGATCCTGCTGCTCGGGCCCCGTGAGCAGAACAGAGGGGGCCTGATCCGATTCCCCTCTGCTCATCGGACCCCATATGCCAGTAAGGACAGTAATGCCCTGATGGCGGCCCTGCCTCTACAGGTCTGCATAGCGTCGTTCCCTTGACACTGACCTCTAACGATCTGCAGAGTATCACTCCTCTGCCACTGACCTCTACATATATGCAGAGCATCACTCCACTGACCCTGACCTCTACAGACCTGCATCGCTCCTCCACCTGCTGACAGACACATAGTGATATATCTGCAGATTATAACACCACTGTCATCTCTGCAGAGCATCGCTCCTCCATGTCTTGACACATATAGTGATATATACTGCAGATTATTACACCACTGACCTCTTCAGATTTGCAGAGCATCGCTCCACCACATCCTGACACATACATAGTGATATATTCTGCAGATTATTACACCACTGAACTCTTTAGATCTGAATAGCATCGCTTCTCCACATCCTGACACACATAGTGATATATACTGCAGATTATTACACCACTGACCTCTCTACAGAGCATCGCTCCTCCACGTCCTGACACATAGTGATATATTCTGCAGATTATTACACCACTGACCTCTTCAGATCTGCAGAGCATCGCTCCTCCACATCCTGACACATACATAGTGATATATTCTGCAGATTATTACACCACTGACCTCTCTGCAGAGCATCGCTCCACATCCTGACACATATAGTGATATATACTGCAGATTATTACACCACTGACCTCTTCAGTACTGCAGAGCATCACTCCTCCACATCCTGACACATACATAGTGATATATCCTGCAAGAAAGGGGTTAATGGTCCCCAACTTCTCTGTTCAGACTCTGTATCACTCATCTTCACAGAACACACAACATGCCTGTTGCTAGGATACAGGTAGGACTATGGGCACGGGACCTTAAATGTTAACTCTTTGCTGGCTGTTACCCAGGCAGAATAATGAAAAGTTCTGATAGACTGTGAGGGGTCCGCGGAGTAAGATGATGAGCCGGTGCTGTAGTAACCCTTTATGTGCGCTCACCATACTGCTTCCCTAGGGGGCAACATGGCAGATTATTGGGGTCCACATGGAAAAGGGTGAGCTCTGAACCTTTGGACTGAGTTTGCTGGTCGTTGTTGTCCCCCAATATCTACACTTTCTGAATCTGCAGAGTTTCACACTTGCTCTTCATGCCGTCTGCTGCTCCTCTGTAGATGTGTCAGTCTATACTGTAGCTCTGTCATTCTATTCATGATCCAGGAGGCTCAAGATGAGCAGCACTATCAGTCCTATGGCTGGTGGCTCCTGGATTGGCCACTATGGCTGGTGTATAATACCGGATAAGTACAATACTCTTATCCCCATGTTATTGTAGAAGGATTCAGGGACCACCCGCTGCGCTACATCCTGTCCCGCATGTCACCCCCCACGCCGAGGGTGAACCCTACAGAAATAGACATCTCCCCAGGGAGCAGCTAACAGAGTGGTAGAAGCAGAAACCGTGGCAGGTCGGGTGGGGGTCACAGACCACCAGACGTGAGACACTGCGCCATTTTAACCGATCCAGGACTAATATTAATGTAATAGTGACCATATATGGAGTACAGTAAAATCTACATAAAATATTGTGTACGATGATTTATTCTCTATGAAAACATTCCAAATCCCACGGTCAGAAAGTTCCAGAACTTTTATCAGGCAGTGCTGGCCCTTTAAATACTATCTTCTCCCATGATCCCCCCACACACCATATTTTGGAGGACTGGTCCTGACATTGGCCTGACTGTCCTACGTGGCATTTTCTTGTTCGCCCGTCGCCCTTCGCTTTCCAGCTCCCTTCATTACTTATTCTGCCCATCACCGCTGTGGAAATAAAAATTCATCCTGTTAATAGAAATCAATGGCCGCTGTGCTGTAGCTAAGGATCCGAGTGGGGACTCTGCCTTTATCCCACAGCTCCGTGGAGGATCTCCTGCACAGTGAGGTCTCGTGATATCATCACCGAACTGTTATAATTAACATACCAGTAAGAGATGGAAAATGATCGATAACGACAAGTCCTGTAACACCGTCCACTACAATACGAAGGGGAGACTTCACATCATAATTACCGCAGCTCAATATTCTCCACTAATCTAATAAATGTTCCAGGTAAAAGGGAAACTCCACCCGAAGAAAAGAATTCTATTATTACTGTGTCCCTGCATAGATCATACCGAATATCAGAAGATTAATAGCCTCACCTCACAGGACAGCTACTGTAATACCGCCCCTATGTCCAAGAATATAACTACTATAATACTGCCTCCTAGCTGAGAGGTTTTGTGTTTGTAGCTCTCCTGATGTCTGGAGCAAGCCCAGGGAGGGGCCACCCTGGGCGGGGAAGCTCCCCAGGCAAGGCCCAGGCTTCCCGGCCTACACTGGGACAAGCCTCCCAGGCCTCTCCTAATGGGAATGTTAATCCCAGAGCCACTGTCAGAGCAGTGAATGCAGCGAGCCAAAGCTGCAGCAGTTCTGTGAAGGAGGAAAAAGCCGTCAGTAAAGTTTTGGGAGGAAAACCTTCTCCAAGTCCAGCAAAGAAGCAAGAAGGAAAAGTGTCGGTCAGTGATGGGTTACAGCACAATGTGAAGTCAGGTAACTCCCCAGTCAGCAAGCAGCTCCTGCCAGGTGCAGAGGTGAGATCAGCCCCAGCTGTGCAGATCACCTCTCCTGCTCCCAGGCAGAGACGGACGTCTTTGGAAAGACAAACCATCCAGGAGAACTTACAGCAGCATGGCAGTATGGCGCGGTCAGGACGCACACGGTCGCAGTCAGGTGGCAGCAGTAAAAGTGTTGTGGAGCCTGGAGCCATGAAACCAGCGGTGGTGAAAATTAAGGAGACGTCTGGGTTCAAGCAGCCGGGGACATCGCTGAATGCAGCATCCCAGGAGGAGACGCCACGTGCACCTGAGCTTCAGCTCGCAGAGGAGATCCCAGGACTGGTCAAGAAGTTCGGTGAGTTACAGCAGCAGAAAGACTCACTACAGATGCAGATAGACACTTGCTATAAGCTAAAGGCTATTAATCCCGGGAGTCATGATTTTTATGATGAGACTCTGAACACACTGGGTGTATTGCTGGCAAAAGTGGTGAGGGACATGGACTGCGTCCTAGAGAGGATGGGGCCCCTGGCGGAGACTTATAGGAACCAGGAACTGTTTAATTCACAGAAGCAGAACTCTGCAGGTTCCAGGTCAGACATTGTCCCAGGTGGACCCCAGAAGCAGGTGCGGCCAGTGCTGCAGCCTGCAAGTTTCTGCTTCCAAAAGGGGCAAATGCCGCACCAGCAGCAGCCTGTAGTACAGACCCCAGCAGACGTACCACAAGTCTCAGAATGCCCAGCAAAACTGCCTGCAGCAGATCCAAAGCAGAAGCATGTAGTGCAGATTCCAGCAGAGGTACAACAAGTCACAGAATGCCCAGCACAACAGCCGCAGCAGATTCCAAGCAGCAGCATGAAGGGCACATTCCAGTAGAGGTACAACAAGTCGCAGAATGCCCAGCACAGCCGCCTGCAGCAGATTTCAAGCAGCAGCATGGACATTTTTCAGCAGAGGGACTACAAGTCTCAGAATGCCAAGCACCACAGTTGGGCAGTGGACATGTGCCGGTAGTTCCTGATGGTGCCCAGCAGGGCTCTGATGCTGGAGATAACCGCGCTGTATCTGAGGGGTCGGGGGTTTGGGGGAGCACAGTATCTTTGGTGGACGCTGCGCAGTCTGATAGTGACATTGATGTTGATGATAACAATGTGCATGATGATGTCTGTGATTTCCCCCCTTTAATTCCGAGCACACAAGGTGTAGAAGCCCCCCCTGCTGCAGACCCTCACCCCGTCAGTCAGCCTAGTGTGACCCCGCAGGTTCCCCCCAGTAATGCCTGGAGTCGTGGCGCTCCGTCCTTCACCTCTGGTGCCAATTATACCGGCCAGGCGTTTAAACGGAGAAACGTTGTGCGTTTCCGGCACAGAGGTGCCAAGGAGGATCTGCCAGATAGAAGGTTTGTGGTCAGGGAGCTCTTGTGTCGCCAGATGGGGTTTGCGCCAGTCAGCATCTTGGAGGTGATTAATCTTCCAGACAGGCAGGGCTATGACGTCAGCTTTAAGCTCATGAGTGACCTGGACAGGTTCTGGTCTAATTTCCCCAAGTTTAGAGACTCTGAGGGCTGGATTAAGTTCAGCTTTATTCCTATCTCTAAGCCAGATACCGTTACGGTAAATCTCATCTTCTGGAATGAGTCTGTTCCCCCGCAGGACATTGTAGTGTGGCTCCGGAGGCATTGTGACCTGGTCTCTGACCTCACCAAAAGCAGAGACAATGATGGTATCTGGACGGGAGGGTGGAGGGTTTTGGTGAAACTGCGCCAGTGCGATAATATCACTGCCCACTTACCCAACTCCTTCTTTATTGGGAGGGAGAGGGGTGTGTGTTTCTATCCTGGGCAGCCTCGTAAGTGCTTCAAATGTGGCAAGGCGGGTCACCTGGCGAATACGTGTACTGTGGTGAAGTGCAACCTGTGTGGGGAGGTCGGCCATGTGGCTGCAGACTGCCAGAACATCAGGTGCAACCTCTGTGGGAAGATCGGTCACCCTCACAGGGACTGTCCTGACGCCTGGCACAATATCTGTAAGGACTATCCTGATGAGGATTTGGTGGCAGGGGCAGAGATTCTGGAGGAGGCAGCTTTACTGTCAGGGGAAATACTGGCCAGACCGGAGGTCCACCAGGGGTCTACTCAGGTGACACCAGAGCAGCAGGGTTCAGAGGGTGCACAGGGGAGTATGGAGGTTGTCCCTCAGGGGCAGCAGTCACAGGGAAGCATTACTTCAGTACTACCATCTGTGTCTCAGACTAAAAGGAAGAAAAAGGACAAGACCTCCCGTAAACCTGAGAAGGAGTATGACACTGGCCAAGGAGCCAGGAAGAAGGTCCAGAGTTCTGCCGGTGTAATGGACTTATCTAATAGGTTTGGTGTTCTGTCTGAGTCTGACGGTGATTTTGAGGATGACCTTAGAAGAATTGACGCAGAGTTTGATAGGGACGTAGAGGACTGTCCTCCGCCCAAGCGGAAGCCATTACCTGAGGGCTCTCGGGTAGAGTCTGAAATGGAGACCGGCGGTGACCAGAATAACTCCGACTCAGATCTGTGACGCCATCAACCACATAATGTCCGAGCCCAGATAGATAAAATCATTAGGAAATGTTAAGTTATGGAAGGATGTGTCACTGGGTTGAAATATGATGTTTTTTTTTTTTTTCCAACCAGGTGTATGGACTCTTTAAGATAATTTTATATGTATAATCCGGATATGTAATGAATGTATGTACAATCCAAGTGAATTTATTTTTGTATTACTGGAGGAATGTCAGTATATTTGTATTTGTTTGGTTTTTACAATAAAAATTGCCCCTATGTCCAAGAATATAACTACTATAATACTGCCCCTATGTACAAGAATATATCTACTATAATACTGCCCCTATGTACAAGAATATATCTACTATAATACTGCCCCTATGTACAAGAATATAACTACTATAATACTGCCCCTATGTACAAGAATATAACTACTATAATACTGCCCCCTATGTCCAAGAATATAACTACTATAATACTGCCCCTATGTACAAGAATATATCTACTATAATACTGCCCCTATGTACAAGAATATATCTACTATAATACTGCCCCTATGTACAAGAATATAACTACTATAATACTGCTCCTATGTACAAGAATATAACTACTATAATACTGCTCCTATGTACAAGAATATAACTACTGTAATACTGCTCCTATGTACAAGAATATAACTACTATAATACTGCCCCCTATGTCCAAGAATATAACTACTATAATACTGCCCCTATGTACAAGAATATATCTACTATAATACTGCCCCTATGTACAAGAATATATCTACTATAATACTGCCCCTATGTACAAGAATATAACTACTATAATACTGCCCCTATGTACAAGAATATAACTACTATAATACTGCCCCCTATGTCCAAGAATATAACTACTATAATACTGCCCCTATGTACAAGAATATATCTACTATAATACTGCCCCTATGTACAAGAATATATCTACTATAATACTGCCCCTATGTACAAGAATATAACTACTATAATACTGCTCCTATGTACAAGAATATAACTACTATAATACTGCTCCTATGTACAAGAATATAACTACTGTAATACTGCTCCTATGTACAAGAATATAACTACTATAATACTGCCCCTTTGTCCAAGATATAATAACTATAATACTGCCCCTATGTACAAGAATATAACTACTATAAATACTGCCCCTATGTATAAGAATATAACTACTATAATACTGCCCCTATGTACAAGAATATAACTACTATAATACTGCCCCTATGTACAAGAATATAACTACTATAATACTGCCCCTATGTCCAAGAATATAACTACTATAATACTGCTCCTATGTACAAGAATATAACTACTATAATACTGCCCCTATGTCCAAGAATATAACTACTATAATACTGCCCCCTATATACAAGAATATAACTACTATAATACTGCCCCTATGTACAAGAATATAACTACTGTAATACTGCCCCTATGTCCAAGAATATAACTACTATAATACTGCCCCTATGTCCAAGAATATAACTACTATAATACTGCCCTATGTCCAAGAATATAACTACTATAATACTGCCCCTATGTCCAAGAATATAACTACTATAATACTGCCCCTATGTACAAGAATATAACTACTATAATACTGCCACTATGTACAAGAATATATCTACTATAATACTGCCCCTATGTACAAGAATATAACTGCTATAATACTGCCACTATGTACAAGAATATATCTACTATAATACTGCCCTCTATATACAAGAATATAACTACTATAATACTGCCCTCTATGTACAAGAAATATATCTACTATAATACTGCCCCTATGTCCAAGAATATAAGTACTATAATACTGCCCCTATGTACAAGAATATAACTACTATAACACTGTCCCTATGTACAAGAATATATCTACTATAATACTGCCCCTATGTACAGGAATATAACTACTATAATACTGCTCCTATGTACAAGAATATAACTACTATAATACTGCCCCTATGTACAAGAATATATCTACTATAATACTGCCCCTATGTACAGGAATATAACTACTATAACACTGCTCCTATGTACAAGAATATATCTACTATAATACTGCCCCTATGTACAAGAATATAACTACTATAATACTGCCCCTATGTACAAGAATATATCTACTATAATACTGCCCCTATGTACAGGAATATAACTACTATAATACTGCCCCTATGTACAAGAATATAACTACTATAATACTGCTCCCTATGTACAAGAATATAACTACTATAATACTGCCCCTATGTACAGGAATATAACTACTATAATACTGCCCCTATGTACAAGAATATAACTACTATAATACTGCCCTATGTACAGGAATATATCTACTATAATACTGCCCCTATGTACAGGAATATAACTACTATAATACTGCCCCTATGTACAAGAATATAACTACTATAATACTGCCCCTATGTACAGGAATATATCTACTATAATACTGCCCCTATGTACAGGAATATAACTACTATAATACTGCTCCCTATGTACAAGAATATAACTACTATAATACTGCCCCTATGTACAGGAATATAACTACTATAATACTGCCCCTATGTACAAGAATATAACTACTATAATACTGCCCCTATATACAAGATATAAACTACTATAATACTGCCCCTATGTACAGGAATATAACTACTATAATACTGCCCCTATGTACAAGAATATAACTACTATAATACTGCTCCCTATGTACAAGAATATAACTACTATAATACTGCCCCTATGTACAGGAATATAAACTACTATAATACTGCCCCTATGTACAAGAATATAACTACTATAATACTGCCCCTATGTACAGGAATATATCTACTATAATACTGCCCCTATGTACAGGAATATAACTACTATAATACTGCCCCTATGTACAAGAATATAACTACTATAATACTGCCCCTATGTACAGGAATATAACTACTATAATACTGCCCTATGTACAAGAATATAACTACTATAATACTGCCCCTATGTACAGGAATATAACTACTATAATACTGCTCCTATGTACAAGAATATAACTACTATAATCCTGCCCCTATGTACAAGAATATAACTACTATAATACTGCTCCTATGTACAAGAATATAACTACTATAATACTGCCCCTATGTACAAGAATATAACTGCTATAATACTGCCCCCTATCTGCCATATTGTGACGTGCAGTGGATAGTTTGTGTGTGAGCTGTGTAACAGACAGGCGGTATGTAATACACAGTATGCGCGCTGGTTTGTTCCTGGTGGAGCTGATCGGCCTCCTGCACATTGGCTTTGTAGGCAGAGCAGACAGTGGCAGCGCCCCTGAGGACGCGATATCTAGGCCACCGTTCCCCCGGGGATGGCTGGCGCGGTGGATCTGTAGGAATGTGGAGCGGTGTGGAGGTGTCAGGAGTCGGATCGCTTCTTCTCTCTCTCGGCTTCATCCTCGCAGCAAAATTAAATGTTTTATTACTTGAAAGAAATCCTACAGGACGATCACATGACTGAATATGATGACGAGCCTGAGTATCTGTATATATCCATATGTCATCCACATCTCTATGAAATTTCCCATTTACATTGGCTATCCTGAGACTTGTAGTCCCCCGCCTTCTCTTTCTCTCCTCACCTTCGTCCCCCCAGCCAGTGTTGAGCATCTTCTGTGGCGAGTGCCGGGCAGTGAATTTTTCTGCTCTGGTGATGGATTCCTCCGTGTCGCCGTCGTCCCTCTTTGTCTTGTTACTGAGCTTCGTTCCGGAACCGCGTTCCTAGAGACCTGAAATCCATCAATGTGAAAAACTCCTTCTGTGCCTGAAACTTGGGAGGAATTTATCGCTGCCGCGTGCGCTTACAGGCGCCATACACTTTATTTAAAGGGCGACTCCGGTATCGGCTGATTGGAGCAGGGACCATTCCTCAGTCACATGGCGGCAGTATCTGATAGCTGAGGCTTGATAAATCCCTCTACTCCACCATAAACTGTCCTTCCATTTCATAGTCTCTGTAGAGTGGGAGGAGTCTTCTTCTGAGCTCAGCATCGCCCCCTGCTGAGGAATAAGAGGACACTGGGGATGCACAGTTCTGGCTCTCCACAGGTGATTTTGTGGCATTACATGGCGGTCAGTCTCATAAACGTTGGGTCGGATTCTTGTTTTGGCTCATAGAGAGAAATCCTGGGGGCTCCGTCTATATTGGAGGGTCTCTAACCCCACAGAGACCCACAGAGTATCTTGCAAAGGAGGGACCAGATCATGTCTCCGCATTTCTCTGCTCATTAAGGTCTAGGAGAATCTGACCCCTTTAATGTTGAATTTTAGGTGGAGTCACCCTTTAAGTCTCAAATTGTTTGTTAATCGAATCAAGAATGGAGAGGAAATCCTATATGAGTAAGGCTTTGGGTGCTGGGGTCTCTGTGTGGGGGGATATAGATTGGAGCCGAATCTCGCATCACCTGTAGGATCCCCCACCGTAAACAGATGTCGGTAACATCAGACCTAATGAGCCGCACCTCATCTGTGCTGTGAATAAGACGCCTCATAAGACAGATGAGACTCCGGTGCCCCCGAAAATCGCTCCTCATTCTTCTCTGTCACATTACACAAGGCAGACACGCCAGAAAGATTTCCTATTTTCCGAGCCTGTCTTTATGCCTAAACCTCTTGGAGAGCGATTTTAAAGAGGGGCTTCACTTTGAGAAACTTCCCAATCCATAATCTGATACACGGTTACCTGCCTGCGAAAACCCCAGCGATAAGCTGTAATTGGTGCAGGAAAATGAGAACAAATCACGAGTGATCGCTGAGGGTCCCAACAGTTTTCAAATTCCCTACAGCAACCCCAGAGGATGAATGAAGTATTGCACTGATCTCATTGTAATGGATATGTCGGATCTTCCAGGAGGGGAAGCTGCTCTCCTCTTTGGGTAATTGATCATTGATCATGGGATTTCTCAATCAGTCATCCTCCTAATGGGACAAAGGAGTTGTCTGGTGTGCAGGCCTCGTGGTTCACTGCTGGAGGTCCCCAGAATCAGATACCACTGCAGGGGCTGCAGACTTATACAACGCCCAGTATAGATGACGTTTATATGGGTACTGTAACTGGTCACCCCTACAATCATGTCCTAATAGTGATGATGGGCTGCATCCATGCTCTGCATGTGTCGCCGCAGTGATTCCCCTTTAAGTCCGCCTTCTGCAGCTGCGCTCCTGCAGGATTGCTGGTTTTCCTCCCCTCTTCTTTGGATTTGTGCAGTGGAATTTCCTTTGCTGCAGCAGCATATGATTATACATTCTGTCTCCCCTCCTGCAGCGAGTCCACCCCCCTATAATTAACCATTCACTGTCCATCAAGAGCTCTGCACGTGTAACCTGCCTCATCTGCTGCAAGGACAGCAGATTATAAGCTCCTGGAGACAAGGATCATGGGAGTGATACTCCGAGAAGCAGAAAAGGATATTAGCTTGTGAGCTCCTGAAGACAGAGAGGATGCACAAAAATGGTTACAAAAATTTCTCTCCCTTGGGACAGTTACCACTCACTCCTCTTGGAGTCCACTACGGTCTGATGGCTGCTAATCCAACTCCCTCAATTTTTCCTTCAGATCTGCAGTGTAATGTTTCTCCGCCCATGAGGAGCTGCCGTCCTGGGTACAGAGTCAGGAGAAGGGCAGTAAGGAGCCAAAGATCCCGTATCAAAGCAGAAGCCCCAAATCTGTGCCTGTGGAAAAGTAACTTTACCTTTGAGACCCCCCATCACCACCGCCCTGCCTTTGCCTTTCTGGGTCCTATTCGATTTCTTGAATTCCCCCTAAACTCAGCTTGGTCTGCCCCCTACTATGTATTAATAATAGATGCAAAGGCATTGTCTCAACTGCTGGATGCAGATGTCAGAGTCAACGGTGTGGGAGAGAGTCCGAGGGGAGAAGATAGTGACTGCACAAATAGGGATTCTAATATGGGGGTAGTGTGCTGATATTATTATACGTGTAGGTCCTGGTGCTATTATAGGGGTAGTGTCCTGGTGTTATTATAGGGGTAGTGTCCTGGTGTTATTATAGGGGTAGTGTCCTGGTGTTATTATAGGGGTAGTGTGCTGGTGTTATTATAGGGGTAGTGTCCTGGTGTTATTATAGGGGTAGTGTGCTGGTGTTATTATAGGGGTAGTGTCCTGGTGTTATTATAGGGGTAGTGTGCTGGTGTTATTATAGGGTAGTGTCCTGGTGTTATTATAGGGGTAGTGTGCTGGTGTTATTATAGGGGTAGTGTGCTGGTGTTATTATAGGGTAGTGTCCTGGTGTTATTATAGGGGTAGTGTCCTGGTGTTATTATAGGGGTAGTGTCCTGGTGTTATTATAGGGGTAGTGTCCTGGTGTTATTATAGGGGTAGTGTCCTGGTGTTATTATAGGGGTAGTGTGCTGGTGCTATTATAGGGGTAGTGTGCTGGTGTTATTATAGGGGTAGTGTGCTGGTGCTATTATAGGGGTAGTGTGCTGGTGTTATTATAGGGGTAGTGTGCTGGTGTTATTATAGGGTAGTGTGCTGGTGTTATTATAGGGGTAGTGTCCTGGTGTTATTATAGGGGTAGTGTCCTGGTGTTATTATAGGGGTAGTGTGCTGGTGTTATTATAGGGGTAGTGTGCTGGTGCTATTATAGGGGTAGTGTGCTGGTGTTATTATAGGGGTAGTGTGCTGGTGCTATTATAGGGTAGTGTGCTGGTGTTATTATAGGGGTAGTGTCCTGGTGCTATTATAGGGGGTAGTGTCCTGGTGTTATTATAGGGTAGTGTCCTGGTGTTATTATAGGGGTAGTGTCCTGGTGTTATTATAGGGTAGTGTCCTGGTGTTATTATAGTGGTAGTGTCCTGGTGTTATTATAGGGGTAGTGTGCTGGTGTTATTATAGGGGTAGTGTCCTGGTGTTATTATAGGGGTAGTGTCCTGGTGCTATTATAGGGGGTAGTGTCCTGGTGTTATTATAGGGTAGTGTCCTGGTGTTATTATAGGGGTAGTGTCCTGGTGTTATTATAGGGGTAGTGTCCTGGTGTATTATAGGGGTAGTGTGCTGGTGTTATTATAGGGGTAGTGTGCTGGTGTATTATAGGGGTAGTGTCCTGGTGTTATTATAGGCGTAGTGTCCTGGTGTTATTATAGGAGTAGTGTGCTGGTGTTATTATAGGGGTGTAGTGTCCTGGTGTTATTATAGGGGTAGTGTGCTGGTGTTATTATAGGGGTAGTGTGCTGGTGTTATTATAGGGGTAGTGTGCTGGTGTTATTATAGGGGTAGTGTGCTGGTGTTATTATAGGTGTTAGTGTCCTGGTGCTATTATAGGGGTAGTGTGCTGGTGTTATTATAGGGGTAGTGTCCTGGTGTTATTATAGGGGTAGTGTCCTGATGTTATTATAGGGGTAGTGTGCTGGTGTTATTATAGGGGTAGTGTCCTGGTGTTATTATAGGGGTAGTGTCCTGGTGTTATTATAGGGGTAGTGTGCTGGTGTTATTATAGGGGTAGTGTCCTGGTGTTATTATAGGCGTAGTGTCCTGGTGTTATTATAGGAGTAGTGTGCTGGTGTTATTATAGGGGGTAGTGTCCTGGTGTTATTATAGGGGTAGTGTCCTGGTGTTATATATAGGGGTAGTGTGCTGGTGTTATTATACGTGTAGGTCCTGGTGTTATTATAGGGGTAGTGTCCTGGTGTTATTATACGTGTAGGTCCTGGTGTTATTATAGGGGTAATGTCCTGGTGTTATTATAGGGGTAGTGTGCTGGTGTTATTATAGGGGTAGTGTGCTGGTGTTATTATAGGGGTAGTGTCCTGGTGTTATTATAGGGGTAGTGTCCTGGTGTTATTATAGGGGTAGTGTCCTGGTGTTATTATAGGGGTAGTGTGCTGGTGTTATTATACGTGTAGGTCCTGGTGTTATTATAGGGGTAGTGTCCTGGTGTTATTATACGTGTAGGTCCTGGTGTTATTATAGGGGTAGTGTCCTGGTGTTATTATAGGGGTAGTGTGCTGGTGTTATTATAGGGGTAGTGTCCTGGTTTTATTATAGGGGTAGTGTCCTGGTGTTATTATAGGGGTAGTGTGCTGGTGTTATTATAGGGGTAGTGTCCTGGTGTTATTATAGGGGTAGTGTGCTGATGCTATTATAGGGTAGTGTCCTGGTGTTATGCGTGTAGGTCCTGGTGTTATTATAGGGTAGTGTCCTGGTGTTATTATAGGGGTAGTGTGCTGGTGTTATTATAGGGGTAGTGTCCTGGTGTTATTATAGGGGTAGTGTGCTGGTGTTATTATAGGGTAGTGTGCTGGTGCTATTATAGGGTAGTGTGCTGGTGTTATTATAGGGGTAGTGTGCTGGTGTTATTATAGGGGTAGTGTCCTGGTGTTATTATAGGGGTAGTGTCCTGGTGTTATTATACGTGTAGGTCCTGGTGTTATTATAGGGGTAGTGTCCTGGTGTTATTATACGTGTAGGTCCTGGTGTTATTATAGGGGTAGTGTCCTGGTGTTATTATAGGGGTAGTGTCCTGGTGTTATTATAGGGGTAGTGTGCTGGTGTTATTATAGGGGTAGTGTCCTGGTGTTATAGGGGTAGTGTGCTGGTGTTATTATAGGGGTAGTGTGCTGGTGTTATTATAGGGGTAGTGTGCTGGTGCTATTATAGGGGTAGTGTGCTGGTGTTATTATAGGGGTAGTGTGCTGGTGCTATTATAGGGGTAGTGTGCTGGTGTTATTATAGGGGTAGTGTCCTGGTGCTATTATAGGGGGTAGTGTCCTGGTGCTATTATAGGGGGTAGTGTCCTGGTGTTATTATAGGGGTAGTGTCCTGGTGTTATTATAGGGGTAGTGTCCTGGTGTTATTATAGGGTAGTGTGCTGGTGTTATTATAGGGGTAGTGTGCTGGTGCTATTATAGGGGTAGTGTCCTGGTGTTATTATAGGGGTAGTGTGCTGGTGTTATTATAGGGTAGTGTGCTGGTGCTATTATAGGGGTAGTGTCCTGGTGTTATTATAGGGTTAGTGTCCTGGTGCTATTATAGGGGTAGTGTCCTGGTGTTATTATAGGGGTAGTGTCCTGGTGTTATTATAGGGTAGTGTGCTGGTGTTATTATAGGGGTAGTGTCCTGGTGTTATTATGGGGTAGTGTGCTGGTGCTATTATAGGGTAGTGTCCTGGTGTTATTATAGGGGTAGTGTCCTGGTGTTATTATGGGGTAGTGTCCTGGTGTTATTATAGGGGTAGTGTGCTTGTGTTATTATAGGGGTAGTGTGCTGGTGCTATTATAGGGGTAGTGTCCTGGTGTTATTATAGGGTAGTGTCCTGGTGTTATTATAGGGGTAGTGTCCTGGTGCTATTATAGGGGTAGTGTCCTGGTGTTATTATGGGGGTAGTGTCCTGGTGTTATTATAGGGGTAGTGTGCTGGTGTTATTATAGGGGTAGTGTCCTGTTGCTATTATAGGGGTAGTGTCCTGGTGTTATTATGGGGGTAGTGTCCTGGTGCTATTATAGGAGGTAGTGTCCTGGTGTTATTATAGGGGTAGTGTCCTGGTGTTATTATAGGGGTAGTGTCCTGGTGTTATTATAGGGGTAGTGTCCTGGTGTTATTATAGGGGTAGTGTGCTGGTGCTATTATAGGGGTAGTGTCCTGGTGCTATTATAGGGGTAGTGTCCTGGTGTTATTATAGGGGTAGTGTCCTGGTGTTATTATAGGGTAGTGTCCTGGTGTTATTATAGGGGTAGTGTGCTGGTGCTATTATAGGGGTAGTGTCCTGGTGCTATTATAGGGTAGTGTCCTGGTGTTATTATAGGGGTAGTGTGCTGGTGCTATTATAGGGTAGTTGTTATGTTTCGGTAGCTGAGGAGTGCAGGTAAAAAAGGCAATACACCAGAGCAGTTGGAATCTATGAGATTGCAGTACCCTGACTAACCACCACAACTAGAGGCAGCCGTGGAGCGTTCCTACGTTGGTCCTAGACGCCTCGTCACAGCCTGAGAAACTAACTACACCTAAAGATAGAAATAGGAAAGCTATCTGCCCCAGAGCAGAACCCCAAAGATAACAGAAAGCCCCCAAACATGTAATGGCGGTTAGACAAGAGGAAATACTGACACAGAAAGAAAATAGAATGAGCAAACGCTGGGGCCCAAACTAACTAAATAGAAAAGGATAGGAAGGGCACTTACTGCAATCCCAGAAAACCCTGAAAAGCACCAACTCTACTAATTTCAAAATCACCTGAGATCACACGACCTCTACCACCTAAATTAGTTCTCTGGTGTAACAAAATCAAAACAGCAGCCACTGAAAAAACTGGAAAAAGCAAAAGAACAAAACTCAGTGGCTGAACCAAACTGAGAGGGCAGAAGCCCCCGGAGGGGACCCTGAAGGCCCCCCAAAGAAGTGCAGGACAAAATGCAAAAACACAGCAAAAACACAAAAGAAGCAAAAGTCTTATCTGTAAGCAGGAGATGCAGACACGACACAGCAGGCTACAAGGGAAACTGGAATGAAGGATTCAGACCAGAACAATTGATCACCGGCAACCCTGATGGGAAAATGACTCCCTTATATAAGACCAGTCAGTAACACCTGATTCCCAGTCCTCACAATCCTCACTAGCACCGCTTGTAACCACCAGAGGGAGCCTCTGCTCAGAACTCATCTCAAACCCATTCACAACAGTACCCCCCCCCCCTTGAGGAGGGGTCACCGAACCCTCATTTGAGCAACCAGGTCGGTCAGGATGAGTTCTATGATACGCACGGATAAGTCTCCTAGCATGGATGTCCGAAGCAAACACCCAAGAATTGTCTTCCTGACCATAACCTCTCCATTTAACCAAATACTGGAGTTTCCGTCTAGAAAAACGAGAATCCAATATTTTCTCAACCACATACTCCAGATTGCCCTCAACCAAAACAGGGTCAGGAGGCACAGCAGCAGGAACCACTGGCTCAACAAACCTCTTCAACAAGGACTTGTGGAACACGTTATGGATCTTAAATGTCCCTGGAAGAAGCAAACGAAAAGAAACAGGATTAATAATCTCCATGATCTTATAAGGTCCAATGAACCTAGGCTTAAATTTAGGAGATGCTACTCTCATAGGAATATTCTTTGAGGACAACCAGACCAAGTCCCCCACTTTAAACCGAGGACCATCAGTCCTATGCCGGTTAGCAAACCGCTGGGCCTTCTCCTGAGAGAGGGACAACCTCTCCACTACCTGGTCCCAAATCTGTTGCATACGCTCCACAACAGAGTCAACACCTGGACAGACAGAAGCCTCCGTCTGTCCTGAAGAAAATCGAGGGTGAAACCCAGAATTACAGAAAAACGGAGACATCAAAGTGGCAGAGCTAGCCCTATTATTAAGAGCAAACTCAGCCAAAGGCAAAAAAGAGACCCAGTCATCCTGATCAGCAGACACAAAGCATCTTAGATAAGTCTCCAATGTCTGGTTTGTTCTCTCAGTTTGACCATTGGTCTGAGGATGAAATGCCGAGGAGAAAGACAATTGAACACCCAGTTTAGAACAAAAAGTCCTCCAAAATCTGGAAACAAACTGGACTCCTCTGTCAGACACAATGTTCTCAGGAATGCCGTGTAAACGAACCACGTGCTGAAGGAACAACGGCACCAATTCAGAGGAGGAAGGCAACTTAGGTAATGGCACAAGATGTATCATTTTGGAAAACCTATCACAAATTACCCAGATGGTGGTCATTCTCTGAGAAACAGGAAGATCGGAAATGAAATCCATAGAGATATGGGTCCATGGTCTCTTGGGCACAGGCAATGGCATCAACAAACCACTAGAGCGAGAGCAAGGCTTGGAGCGAGAGCAAGTCCCGCAGGACTGCACAAATTCCCTGACATCACGAGACAAGGTAGGCCACCAAAAGGACCGGCTAACCAAGTCTCTGGTACCAAAAATTCCGGGATGCCCAGCCAATGCGGAACAATGAATCTCAGACATCACACTCTTTTTCCATTGGTCCGGGACAAACAATTTTCCAACAGGGCAGCGCTCGGGCCTATCCTCCTGACACCCCTCCAGAGCAAGTCTCAAATTGGGCAGATGGCGGAAAGAACTACACCCTCTTTCAAAATAACAGAAGGATCAGATAACTCAGGAGAGTCCGCAAGGAAACTCCTCGAGAGGGCATCCGCCTTAACATTCTTAGTGCCAGGAAGAAAGGAAACCACAAAATTAAAACGTGTGAAAAACAAGGCCCACCTGGCCTGTCTAGGATTGAGTCGCTTGGCAGATTCCAGATAGACCAGATTCTTATGGTCCGTAAGGACCACCACCTGATGTTTGGCTCCCTCCAGCCAATGTCTCCACTCTTCAAAAGCCCACTTCATGGCCAATAACTCCCGATTACCTACGTCATAATTACGTTCAGTAGGAGAAAATTTTCGAGAGAAAAAGGCACAAGGGTTACTTTTAGAGGTCTCTGGATCTTTTTGGGACAAAACGGCACCTGCCCCAATTTCAGAGGCATCAACCTCCACCTGAAATGGCAGAGAAACATCAGGCTGCCGTAGAACAGGAGCAGAAGTGAATCTCTGCTTAAGTTCCTGAAATGCAGAGACTGCCTCAGGAGGCCAATTCACCACATCAGAACCCTTTCTGGTCAAATCAGTTAATGGTTTAACAATAACCGAGAAATTACCAATAAATTTACGATAAAAATTGGCAAAACCCAAAAATCTCTGAAGAGCCTTTAATGAAGTAGGTTGGACCCAATCACAGATGGCCTGAACCTTGACCGGGTCCATTTCAATAACAGATGGGGACAAAATGAATCCCAGAAATGAGATCCTCTGTACGCCAAAAAGACACTTTGATCCCTTCACATACAGAGCATTCTCTCTCAAAATCTGGAATACAGTTCGAACATGTTTCACATGAGAGTCCCAGTCATTAGAAAAAATCAAGATATCATCCAAATAAACAATCAGAAATTTGTCCACAAAATCCCTGAAAATGTCATTCATGAAGGACTGGAAGACGGAAGGAGCATTAGTGAGCCCAAAGGGCATCACTAGGTACTCAAAATGCCCTTCAGGGGTATTGAATGCCGTCTTCCATTCATCCCCGTGCTTAATGCGAATAAGGTTATACGCCCCCCTGAGGTCAAGCTTGGTAAACCAAGTAGCGTTTTTCACCCTGGAAAACAGGTCAGAAATCAAGGGTAACGGGTATTGATATTTCACAGTAATATTGTTCAAGAGACGATAATCAATACACGGCCTTAATGAACCATCTTTTTTGGCCACAAAGAAAAAACCGGCACCTAAGGGTGAAGAGGATGGTCTGATATGACCCTTCTCCAATGATTCCTTGATATAAGACCGCATAGCGTCATGTTCAGGTACAGACAAGTTAAAAAGGCGACCTTTAGGGAATTTACTACCCGGCACTAATTCAATAGCGCAGTCATAGCTCCTATGGGGAGGCAAGGATGCAGATTTACTTTCGCTAAACACATCAGAAAAATCAAACAAAAAGTCAGGAACATCCTGAGCCTGGGGGGAGGCAGAAAAAACAGGAGTGTTGGTATTAACACATTGGCAGCCCCAACTGGTTACAGACAGATTTCCAATCCAAAACAGGATTATGAGACTGCAACCAAGGGAAACCCAGCACGATAATGTCATGCAGATTATACAGAACCAAAAATTTGCAGCACTCCTGGTGATCAGGTTCAACCCTCATTATCACCTGAGTAGAAAACTGGGGTTTATTCTCAGCCAAAGGGTAGAATCGATCCCCAGTAGGGGAATAGACTTCTGTAGGGGTATCAAGGGAAACCCACAACGTTTAGCAAAATCATAATCCATCAGGTTAATAGCTGCTCCAGAATCAACGAAAGCCTGAGCAGAGGACAGAGAGCATATCAGAGTGACAGTTAATAAAAACTTAGTCTGAACACTACCCAAGACAACTGAGCGTGCAAAACGTCTTCCCCGCTTAGGGCAGACTGAAATAGCATGAGAGGCATCACCACAGTAGAAACATAACCCATTGCGCTTTCGAAACTCATGACGCTGTGCCCCAGACACCACTCTATCACACTGCATGGGTTCAGAAGCTGGTTCACAAGGCAACACCATTCCACACATACTTCTCCGCTCACGCAAACGTCTGTCAATTTGAATCGCTAATGACATAGAATCATTGAGACCAGAGGGGACAGGGAATCCCACCATAACATCCTTTACATTATCCGACAGACCCTTCCGGAAAAGGGCCGCCAAAGCGTCGTCATTCCATTTGGTCAGGACTGCCCACCTACGGAATCTCTGACAGTATAACTCAGCGTCATCAAGCCCCTGATTTAATGCCAACAAGGTTTTTTCAGCTTGATCAGTGACATTAGGCTCATCGTACAATAACCCCAAAGCCTGAAAAAACGCATCAACATCACTCAAAACAGGATCCCCAGGTATCAGGGAAAAAGCCCAATCCTGAGGATCGCCGCGCAGGAGAGAGATGATAATTTGAACCTGCTGCGCTGCGTTTCCTGAGGACTTAGATTTTAAGGCAAAAAACAATTTACAATTATTTTTGAAATTCTGAAACTTAGCTCGATCCCCTAAAAACAAATCTGGCATGGGGATCCTAGGTTCCACAACAGGCAACCTAGCAAGATATGCAGCAATACTCTGAACCTCAGTGGCAAGCTGATCCACACGGCCAGACAACTGTGCAAACTCCATTGGGAGAAAAGATCCTCCCCAGCACCCAGAGATACAGAGGAAAAAAAAAAAAAAAATGCAACAAACAGAAAAATATCTCTGACAACTCTGACAACCTTTTTTCTTTCACAATATTTTTTCCCTTCTGTGAGTACCATACAATTTTCAATTTTTTGGCCGGTGATACTGTTATGTTTCGGTAGCTGAGGAGTGCAGGTAAAAAAGGCAATACACCAGAGCAGTTGGAATCTATGAGATTGCAGTACCCTGACTAACCACCACAACTAGAGGCAGCCGTGGAGCGTTCCTACGTTGGTCCTAGACGCCTCGTCACAGCCTGAGAAACTAACTACACCTAAAGATAGAAATAGGAAAGCTATCTGCCCCGGAGCAGAACCCCAAAGATAACAGAAAGCCCCCAAACATGTAATGGCGGTTAGACAAGAGGAAATACTGACACAGAAAGAAAATAGTATGAGCAAACGCTGGGGCCCAAACTATCTAAATAGAAAAGGATAGGAAGGGAACTTACTGCAATCCCAGAAAACCCTGAAAAGCACCAACTCTACTAATTTCAAAATCACCTGAGATCACACGACCTCTACCACCTAAATTAGTTCTCTGGTGTAACAAAATCAAAACAGCAGCCACTGAAAAAACTGGAAAAAGCAAAAGAACAAAACTCAGTGGCTGAACCAAACTGAGAGGGCAGAAGCCCCCGGAGGGGACCCTGAAGGCCCCCACAGAAGTGCAGGACAAAATGCAAAAACACAGCAAAAACACAAAAGAAGCAAAAGTCTTATCTGTAAGCAGGAGATGCAGACACGACACAGCAGGCTACAAGGGAAACTGGAATGAAGGATTCAGACCAGAACAATTGATCACCGGCAACCCTGATGGGAAAATGACTCCCTTATATAAGACCAGTCAGTAACACCTGATTCCCAGTCCTCACAATCCTCACTAGCACCGCTTGTAACCACCAGAGGGAGCCTCTGCTCAGAACTCATCTCAAACCCATTCACAACAGGTAGTGTGCTGATGCTATTATAGGGGGTAGTGTGCTGGTGTTATTATAGGGGTAGTGTGCTGGTGTTATTATAGGGTAGTGTCCTGGTGTTATTATAGGGGTAGTGTGCTGGTGTTATTATAGGGGTAGTGTGCTGGTGTTATTATAGGGTAGTGTCTGGTGTTATTATAGGGGTAGTGTGCTGGTGTTATTATAGGGTAGTGTCCTGGTGTTATTATAGGGTAGTGTCTGGTGTTATTATAGGGTAGTGTCCTGGTGCTATTATAGGGGTAGTGTCCTGGTGTTATTATAGGGTAGTGTCCTGGTGTTATTATAGGGTAGTGTCCTGGTGTTATTATAGGGTAGTGTCCTGGTGTTATTATAGTGGTAGTGTCCTGGTGTTATTATAGGGTAGTGTGCTGGTGCTATTATAGGGGTAGTGTCCTGGTGTTATTATAGGGGTAGTGTCCTGGTGTTATTATAGGGTAGTGTGCTGGTGTTATTATAGGGGTAGTGTGCTGGTGTTATTATAGGGGTAATGTGCTGGTGTTATTATAGGGTAGTGTGCTGTGCTATTATTGGGTAGTGTGCTGTGTATATAGGTAGTGTGCTGGTGTTATTATAGGGTAGTGTCCTGGTGCTATTATAGGGGTAGTGTCCTGGTGCTATTATAGGGGTAGTGTCCTGGTGTATTATAGGGGTAGTGTCCTGGTGTTATTATAGGGTAGTGTCCTGGTGTTATTATAGGGGTAGTGTCCTGGTGTTATTATAGGGTAGTGTCCTGTGTTATTATAGGGTAGTGTGCTGGTTTATTATAGGGTAGTGTGCTGGTGCTATTATAGGGTAGTGTCCTGGTGTTATTATGGGTTAGTGTCCTGGTGCATTATAGGGGTAGTGTCCTGGTGTTATTATAGGGTAGTGTCCTGGTGTTATTATAGGGGTAGTGTCCTGGTGTTATTTAGGGGTAGTGTGCTGGTGATTATAGGTAGTGTCCTGGTGTTATATAGGGGTATGTCCTGGTGTTATTATGGGTAGTGTCCTGGTGTTATTATGGGGTAGTGTCTGGTGTTATTATGGGGGTAGTGTCCTGGTGTTATTATGGGGGTAGTGTCTGGTGCTATTATAGGGTAGTGTCCTGTGTTATTATAGGGGTAGTGTCCTGGTGTTATTATAGGGTAGTGTCCTGGTGCTATTATAGGGGTATGTCCTGGTGTATTATAGGGAGTGTGCTGGTGCTATTATAGGGTAGTGTCCTGGTGTTATTTAGGGTAGTGTCTGGTGCTATTATAGGGTAGTGTCCTGGTGTTATTATAGGGCTAGTGTGCTGTGTATTATAGGGTAGTGTGCTGTGTTATTAGGGGTAGTGTCTGTGTTATTATAGGGGTGTGTCCTTGTGCTATTATAGGTAGTGTGCTGGTTATTATAGGGGTAGTGTCCTGGTGTATTTAGGGTAGTGTGCTGGTGCTTTATAGGGTAGTGTCTGGTGTTATTATAGGGTAGTGTCCTGGTGTTATTATAGGGGTAGTGTCCTGGTGTTATATAGGGTAGTGTGCTGGTGCTATTATAGGGGTAGTGTCCTGGTGTTATTATAGGGGTAGTGTCCTGGTGTTATTATAGGGGTAGTGTCCTGGTGTATTATAGGGGTAGTGTCCTGGTGTTATTATAGGCGTAGTGTCCTGTGTATTATAGGGTAGTGTCCTGGTGTTATTATAGGGGTATGTGCTGGTGTTATTATAGGGGTAGTGTCCTGGTGTTATTAAGGGTAGTGTCCTGGTGCTATTAAGGGTAGTGTCCGGGTTATTATAGGGGTATGTCCTGGTGTTATTATAGGGTAGTGTCCTGTGTTATTATAGGGGTAGTGTGCTTGTGTTATTATAGGGAGTGTGCTTGTGTTATTATAGGGTAGTGTCCTTGTGTTATTATAGGGTGTGTCCTTGTGTATTAAGGGTAGTGTCTTGTTTATTATAGGGTAGTGCCTTGTTATTACAGGGTGTGTCCTGGTGTTATTACAGGGTAGGTCCTGTTTATTATGGGTATTCCTGTGTTTTAAGGTAGTGTCCTGGTGTTATTATAGGGTGGTCCTGGTGTTTCATAGGGTGTGTCCTGTGTTATTAAGGGTGTGTCCTGTGTTATATAGGGGTAGTGTCCTGTTTTTATAGGGGTAGTGTGCTGGTGTTATTATAGGTAGTGTCCTTTGTCTTATAGGTATGTCCTGGGTTATTAAGGGGATGTCCGGGCATTTGTTTCCTGGTGTTATTATAGGGGTAGTGTCCTGGTTTATTTAGGGGTAGTGTCTGGTGTATTAGGTATGGCTTGGTTATTATAGGGTGTGCTGTGTTATTATAGGGTAGTGTCCTTGTTTTTAAGGGAGTGTCCTTGTTATATAGGGGTATTGCTGGTGCTATTTGGTGTGTGTGGTGCTATTATAGGGTATGTCTGGGTTATTATAGGGGAGTGTCCTGTGCATTATAGGGTAGTGTCCTGGTGCTTTATAGGGTATGTCCTGGTGTTATTATAGGGGTGTGCCTTGTTATTATAGGGGTAGTTCTGGTGTTTTATAGGGTGTGTCCTGTGTTATTTAGGGTAGTGTCTGGTGTTATTATAGGGTATGTCTGGTGTTATTTAGGGGTAGTGTGCTGGTGTTATTATAGGGGTAGTGCCTTGTGTCATTTAGTAGTGCCTGTGTTATTAAGGGTAGTTCCTGGTGCTATTATAGGGGTGTTCCTGGTGTTTTATAGGGTGTGTCCTGTGTTTATAGGGTAGTTCCTGTGTTTTATAGGGGTATGTGCTTGTGTTTATAGGTGTGTCTTTGTTATTTAGGGGTAGTGTCCTTGGTTTTTATAGGGGTATGTCCTTGTGTTATTATAGGGGTAGTGTGCTGGTGCTATTATTGGGGTAGTGTGCTGGTGCTATTATAGGGGTAGTGTGCTGGTGTTATTATAGGTAGGTCCGGTGCTATTATAGGGGTAGTGTCCTGTGCTATTTAGGGGTAGTGTCCTGTGTTATTATAGGGTGTGTCCTGGTGTTATTATAGGTGTGCGGTGTTATTATAGGGTAGTGTCCTGGTGTTTTATAGGGTAGTGTCCTGGTGTTATTATAGGGGTATGTGCTGGTGTTTTATAGGGTAGTGTGCTGGTGCTATTATAGGGTAGTGTCCTGTGTTATTATAGGGTTAGTGTCCTGGTGCTATTATAGGGGTAGTGTCCTGGTGTTATTATAGGGGTAGTGTCCTGGTGTTATTATAGGGGTAGTGTCCTGGTGTTATTTTAGGGGTAGTGTGCTGGTGCTATTATAGGGGTAGTGTCCTGGTGTTATTATAGGGTAGTGTCCTGGTGTTATTATGGGGTAGTGTCCTGGTGTTATTATGGGGTAGTGTCTGGTGTTATTATGGGGGTAGTGTCCTGGTGTTATTATGGGGGTAGTGTGCTGGTGCTATTATAGGGGTAGTGTCCTGGTGTTATTTAGGGTAGTGTCCTGGTGTTATTATAGGGTAGTGTCCTGGTGCTATTATAGGGGTAGTGTCCTGGTGCTATTATAGGGGTAGTGTGCTGGTGTATTATAGGGTAGTGTCTGGTGTTATTATAGGGGTAGTGTCCTGGTGTATTATAGGGTAGTGTCCTGGTGTTATTATAGGGTAGTGTGCTGGGTTATTATAGGGGTAGTGTCTGGTGTTATTATAGGGTAGTGTCCTGGTGTTATTATAGGGTAGTGTCCTTGTGCTATTATAGGGTAGTGTGCTGGTGCTATTATAGGGGGTAGTGTCCTGGTGTTATTATAGGGTAGTGTCTGGTGCTATTATAGGGTAGTGTCCTGGTGTTATTATAGGGTAGTGTCCTGGTGTTATTATAGGGGTAGTGTCCTGGTGTTATTATAGGGGTAGTGTGCTGGTGTATTATAGGGGTAGTGTCCTGGTGTTATTATAGGGGTAGTGTCCTGGTGTTATTATAGGGGTAGTGTCCTGGTGCTATTATAGGGTAGTGTCCTGGTGTTATTATAGGCGTAGTGTCCTGGTGTTATTATAGGGTAGTGTCCTGGTGTTATTATAGGGGTAGTGTGCTGGTGTTATTATAGGGGAGTGTCCTGGTGTTATTATAGGGGTAGTGTCCTGGTGTATTATAGGGTAGTGTCCTGGTGTTATTATAGGGGTAGTGTCCTGGTGTTATTATAGGGTAGTGTCCTGGTGTTATTATAGGGGTAGTGTGCTTGTGTTATTATAGGGGTAGTGTGCTGTGTTATTATAGGGGTAGTGTCCTTGTGTTATTATAGGGGTAGTGTCCTTGTGTTATTATAGGGGTAGTGTGCTTGTGTTATTATAGGGGTAGTGTCCTGGTGTTATTACAGGGGTAGTGTCCTGGTGTTATTACAGGGGTAGTGTCCTGGTGTTATTATAGGGGTAGTGTCCTGGTGTTATTATAGGGGTAGTGTCCTGGTGTTATTATAGGGGTAGTGTCCTGGTGTTATATAGGGGTAGTGTCCTGGTGTTATTATAGGGGTAGTGTCCTGGTGTTATTATAGGGGTAGTGTCCTGGTGTTATTATAGGGGTAGTGTGCTGGTGTTATTATAGGGGTAGTGTCCTTGTGTCATTATAGGGGTAGTGTCCTGGTGTTATTATAGGGGTAGTGTCCTGGTGTTATTATAGGGGTATGTGTCCTGGTGTTAGTAGGGTAGTGTCCTGGTGTTATTATAGGGGTTGTGTCCTGGTGTTATTATAGGGGTAGTGTGCTGGTGTTATTATAGGGGTAGTGTGCTGGTGTTATTTAGGGGTAGTGTCCTGGTGTTATTATAGGGGTAGGGTGCTGGTGTTATTATATGGGTAGTGCCATCTTCTCTCCCCTCCAGTGATGCCCTTCTTCCATTCTCCAGCAGGCCATCTCAACCCCCCCAGCGGTGCATATTCTTTCCACCTTCGAGCAGTGCCATCTTCTTCCATTTCAGCGGTGTGCCATCTCCTCCCCCCTCAGAGGTGCATCTTCCTGCGGTGCCATCTTTTACCGCCCAGCGGTGCCATTTTCTTCTCCTCCAGCAGTGCTATTTCCCATGCAGCGGTTGCCATCTTCTTACTCCTCCAACGGTGCCATCTTCTCCTCCGCAGCGGTGCCCTTTCTCCACCAAGCGGTGCCTCTTCTACCCCAGCGGTGCCATGTTCTTCCATCCTCAGCGGTGCCATCTTTTTTCATCCTCCTGCCCTCTAGTGGTGCATCTTCTTCCCATCTTCAAGCAGTGCCATCTTTCCGCCTAGCGTGCTATTTCTTCCATCCTTGAGCGGTGCCATCTTCTCCCACTAGCGGTGCATCTTCTCCCCCCCCCAGCGGAGCATCTTCTTCCATCTCCATCGTGCCATCATCTTCCTGGCCCTCGAGTGGTGCCATCTTTTCCCATCTCCAGCGGTGCCATATTCTTGCCCATCGTGCTATCTTCTTCCATCCTTCAGCGGTGCCATCTTTACCACCAAGCAGTGCCATCTTCTTCCCCGCAGTGCCATCTATTCCCATCCTTCAGCGTGCCATCTTTTCCCATCCTCCATCGGTGCCATCATCTTCCTGCCCTTAGTGGTGCCATCTTCCAGTGGTGCATCTTCTCCCCCCAGCAGTGCCATCTTCTTCTCCCAGCAGGCCATCTTCTCCCCCAGCAGTGCATCTTTTCCCATCCTTCGCATTGCCATCTTCCACCAGCGGTGCCATCTTCTCTCCAGCAGAGCTATCTTTTCCCATCTTAGCGGTGCCATCTTCTTCGATCCTTCAGCGGTACCATCTTCTTCTCACCTCCAGCGGTGCCATTCCTTCCATTCTCCAGCGGTGCCATCTTCTTCCCATCCTTCAGTGGTGCCATCTTCTTCTCACCCTCCAGAGGTGCCATCTTCTTCTCACCCTCCAGCGGTGCCATCTTCTTCTCACCCTCCAGCGGTGTCATCTTCTTCTCACCCTCCAGCAGTGCCATCTTCTTCCCATCCTTCAGCTGTGCCATCTTCTTCTCACCCTCCAGCGGTGCCATCTTCACACCCTCCAGCGGTGCCATCTTCTTCCCATCCTTCAGCGGTGCCATCTTCTTCCCATCCTTCAGCAGTGCCATCTTCTCACCCTCCAGAGGTGCCATCTTCTTCTCACCCTCCAGCGGTGCCCTCTTCTTCTCACCCTCCAGCGGTGCCATCTTCTTCTCACCCTCCAGAGGTGCCATCTTCTTCTCACCCTCCAGCGGTGCCATCTTCTTCTCACCCTCCAGTGGTGTCATCTTCTTCCCACTCTCCAGCGGTGTCATCTTCTTCTCACCCTCCAGAGGTGCCATCTTCTTCTCACCCTCCAGCGGTGCCCTCTTCTTCTCACCTTCCAGCGGTGCCATCTTCTTCTCACCCTCCAGCGGTGCCATCTTCTTCCCACTCTCCAGCGGTGTCATCTTCTTCTCACCCTCCAGCGGTGCCATCTTCTTCTCACCCTCCAGTGGTGTCATCTTCTTCTCACCCTCCAGCGGTGCCATCTTCTTCTCACCCTCCAGAGGTGTCATCTTCTTCTCACCCTCCAGCGGTGCCATCTTCTTCCCACTCTCCAGCGGTGTCATCTTCTTCTCACCCTCCAGCGGTGTCATCTTCTTCTCACCCTCCAGCGGTGCCATCTTCTTCTCACCCTCCAGTGGTGTCATCTTCTTCTCACCCTCCAGCGGTGCCATCTTCTTCTCACCCTCCAGTGGTGTCATCTTCTTCTCACCCTCCAGCGGTGCCATCTTCTTCTCACCCTCCAGCGGTGCCATCTTCTTCCCACTCTCCAGCGGTGTCATCTTCTTCTCACCCTCCAGCGGTGCCATCTTCTTCTCACCCTCCAGTGGTGTCATCTTCTTCTCACCCTCCAGCGGTGCCGCCTTGTAATGCAGCAGAAGTTGGTAGTGACTTTGTGCCCAGGCTGTGCCCGGATCCTGCTACCTGTTACTAAACTACCAGCCTCACACAGGAGCATCTCTCCTCCGATCGGAAGTAGTTACCAGAGCAACAGGATGAGATTCTGGTGTCCATGGTGACGGCGGGTCATCTAATCTCACCTGGCATTCTCTGTGCTCAGACACATGGGCAGCCGCTCCGCTGCCGTCCATCATGCCAGAGCGCCCGCCCTGCTACCTGCTCCGCTCCACATCGTTATAAAGCTCCGTCGTCTGATATTACTCTCATTAACCATTGTCCTGCCACCTCTCGTTTTTCTCGATCATCTTATCAAGATATTATTTGTAATTAATCTGATTTATTGAGCATCGCCTTGTGTCTCTGACTATAGAGATCACCAGCTGAAAACAGCGGGTGGTGCAGCGAGGGGTGAGGGACTGACCCCAATACTTAGGGCCTAGACTGGATCTTCCCACGTTAAGTAGAAGCATCACAGACCAGTGATTCTCCACCAATATTGGCCGGCTCCAATATGGGGGCACTGATATGGACGGGTACTGATATGGGCTGGCACTGGTATGGGGGCTCTGATACAGACTGGCACTGGTATGGGGGCTCTGATACAGACTGGCACTGGTATGGGGCACTAATATGGGCTGGCACTGTAATGGGGGCACTGATACAGATACAGGCTGACTCTGGTATGGGGGCACTGGTATGGGGCACTGATATGAGCTGGCTCTGGTATGGGGAACTGATATGGGCTGGCACTGTTATGGGGCATTGATATGGGCTGTCACTGGTATGGGTTCTCTGATACAGGCTGGCACTGATATGGGGACACTGATAGAGATACAGGCCGACTCTGGTATGGGGGCACTGATACAGATACAGGCTGGCACTGGTATGAGACTCTGATACTAGGCTGGCACTGGTATGGGGGCTCTGATACTAGGCTGGCACTGGTATGGGGGCTCTGATACAGGCTGGCACTGTTATGGGGACTCTATACAGGCTGGCTCTGGTATGGGGCACTGACATGGGCAGGCACTGGTATGGGGGCACTGATACAGATACAGGCTGGCACTGGTATGGGGGCTCTGATACTAGGCTGGCACTGGTATGGGGGCTCTGATACAGGCTGGCACTGATATGGGGGCTCTGATACAGGCTGGCACTGTTATGGGGACTCTATACAGACTGGCACTGTTATGGGGACTCTATGCAGGCTGGCACTGGTATGGGGGCACTGATACAGATACAGGCTGGCACTGGTATGGGGGCTCTGATACTAGGCTGGCACTGGTATGGGCCTCTGATACAGGCTGGCACTGGTATGGGGGATCTGATTCTAGGCTGGCACTGGTATGGGGCTTTGATACAGGCTGGCACTGATAAGGGGGCTCTGATACTAGGCTGGCACTGGTATGGGGGCTCTGATACAGACTGGCACTTGTATGGGGGCTCTGATACAGACTGGCACTGGTATGGGGGCTCTGATACAGACTGGCACTGGTATGAGGCACTGACATGGGTGGGCACTGGTATGGGGGCTCTGATACAGACTGGCACTGGTATGGGGGCTCTGATACAGACTGGCACTGGTATGGGGCTCTGATACAGACTGGCACTGGTATGAGGCGAGGCACTGACATGGGTGGGCACTGGTATGGGGCTCTGATACAGACTGGCACTGGTATGGGGGCTCTGATACAGACTGGCACTGGTATGGGGGCTCTGATACAGGCTGGCACTGATATGGGGGCTGTGATACAGGCTGGCACTGTTATGGGGCTCTGATACAGACTGGCACTGGTATGGGGGCACTGATACAGATACAGGCTGACACTGTTATGGGGACTCTATACAGGCTGCACTGGTATGGGGTCTGATACAGACTGGCACTGGTAAGGGGGCTCTGATACAGGCTGGCACTGGTATGGGGGGGGGGGGGGGGGGGGGGGGGGGGGGGGGGGGGGGGGGGGGGGGGGGGGGGGGGGGGGGGGGGGGGGGGGGGGGGGGGGGGGGGGGGGGGGGGGGGGGGGGGGGGGGGGGGGGGGGGGGGGGGGGGGGGGGGGGGGGGGGGGGGGGGGGGGGGGGGGGGGGGGGGGGGGGGGGGGGGGGGGGGGGGGGGGGGGGGGGGGGGGGGGGGGGGGGGGGGGGGGGGGGGGGGGGGGGGGGGGGGGGGGGGGGGGGGGGGGGGGGGGGGGGGGGGGGGGGGGGGGGGGGGGGGGGGGGGGGGGGGGGGGGGGGGGGGGGGGGGGGGGGGGGGGGGGGGGGGGGGGGGGGGGGGGGGGGGGGGGGGGGGGGGGGGGGGGGGGGGGGGGGGGGGGGGGGGGGGGGGGGGGGGGGGGGGGGGGGGGGGGGGGGGGGGGGGGGGGGGGGGGGGGGGGGGGGGGGGGGGGGGGGGGGGGGGGGGGGGGGGGGGGGGGGGGGGGGGGGGGGGGGGGGGGGGGGGGGGGGGGGGGGGGGGGGGGGGGGGGGGGGGGGGGGGGGGGGGGGGGGGGGGGGGGGGGGGGGGGGGGGGGGGGGGGGGGGGGGGGGGGGGGGGGGGGGGGGGGGGGGGGGGGGGGGGGGGGGGGGGGGGGGGGGGGGGGGGGGGGGGGGGGGGGGGGGGGGGGGGGGGGGGGGGGGGGGGGGGGGGGGGGGGGGGGGGGGGGGGGGGGGGGGGGGGGGGGGGGGGGGGGGGGGGGGGGGGGGGGGGGGGGGGGGGGGGGGGGGGGGGGGGGGGGGGGGGGGGGGGGGGGCCCCCCCCCCCCCCCCCCCCCCCCCCCCCCCCCCCCCCCCCCCCCCCCCCCCCCCCCCCCCCCCCCCCCCCCCCCCCCCCCCCCCCCCCCCCCCCCCCCCCCCCCCCCCCCCCCCCCCCCCCCCCCCCCCCCCCCCCCCCCCCCCCCCCCCCCCCCCCCCCCCCCCCCCCCCCCCCCCCCCCCCCCCCCCCCCCCCCCCCCCCCCCCCCCCCCCCCCCCCCCCCCCCCCCCCCCCCCCCCCCCCCCCCCCCCCCCCCCCCCCCCCCCCCCCCCCCCCCCCCCCCCCCCCCCCCCCCCCCCCCCCCCCCCCCCCCCCCCCCCCCCCCCCCCCCCCCCCCCCCCCCCCCCCCCCCCCCCCCCCCCCCCCCCCCCCCCCCCCCCCCCCCCCCCCCCCCCCCCCCCCCCCCCCCCCCCCCCCCCCCCCCCCCCCCCCCCCCCCCCGATACTAGGCTGGCACTGTTATGGGGACTCTATGCAGGCTGGCACTGGTATGGGGGCACTGATACAGATACAGGCTGACACTGTTATGGGGCTTTGATACAGGCTGGCACTGATAAGGGGCTCTGATATTAGGCTGGCACTGGTATGGGGCTCTGATACTAGGCTGGCACTGTATGGGGCTCTGATACAGACTGGCACTGGATATGGGGCTCTGATACAGACTGGCACTGGTATGGGGGCTCTGATACAGACTGGCACTGGTATGGGGGCTCTGATACAGACTGGCACTGGTATGGGGGCACTGATACAGATACAGGCTGACACTGTATGGGGACTCTATACAGCTGGCACTGGTATGGGGGCACTGATACAGATACAGGCTGACACTGTTATGGGGACTCTATACAGGCTGCAGGAGCCAGCTGGTATGGGGGCTCTGATACAGACTGGCACTGGTATGGGGGCTCTGATACAGGCTGGCACTGGTATGGGGCTCTGATACAGACTGGCACTGGTATGGGGGCTCTGATACAGGCTGGCACTGGTATGGGGGCACTGATACAGATACAGGCTGGCACTGGTATGGGGCTTTGATACAGGCTGGCACTGATAAGGGGGCTCTGATACTAGGCTGGCACTGGTATGGGGGCTCTGATACAGACTGGCACTGGTATGGGGGCTCTGATACAGGCTGGCACTGTTATGGGGACTCTATGCAGGCTGGCACTGGTATGGGGCTCTGATACAGGCTGGCACTGGTATGGGGCTCTGATACAGACTGGCACTGGTATGGGGCTCTGATGCAGGCTGGCACTGGTATGGGGGCACTGATACAGATACAGGCTGGCACTGGTATGGGGGCTTTGATACAGGCTGGCACTGATAAGGGGGCTCTGATATTAGGCTGGCACTGGTATGGGGCTCTGATACTAGGCTGGCACTGGTATGGGGGCTCTGATACAGACTGGCACTGGTATGGGGGCTCTGATACAGACTGGCACTGGTATGGGGGCTCTGATACAGACTGGCACTGGTATGGGGCTCTGATACAGACTGGCACTGGTATGGGGGCTCTGATACAGACTGGCACTGGTATGGGGGCTCTGATACAGACTGGCACTGGTATGGGGGCTCTGATACAGACTGGCACTGGTATGGGGCACCATTACGGGGGCATTGTTATGGGGGCACTGTTACTTGCTGGCTCACAGTTCCTATGGCCTCGTCGCTGTGTCTATATCCCCTGGCAGCTGTGAGATTAGGTGGGGTTCCCCTTTAATACTCACTTTTCTGTAATTTGCCTGTTTCTCTTTGTCATTGGCTCCGGTTTGCTCAGCGGCGGTTGCGCCTGTGACTACGCACCCATCATCCAGTGCCAACCTGCTGCCTGGTTACTATCTCTGTGCCGCTCCTCAGCCCGGGGCTTTGTGGCCGAGGGTCTCCTGTAGACCCCAGTCCAGTGTCCGCAGTGGGACCGCCTGGGGCATTACCTCAGCATCAGACGTGGCCGCCGGTGCTCCAGGTGCAGCTGCTCAGGGGGCAGTCACGGATGGCGACTTCAGTGGTTGCTAGGTAACCAACATATTTGTAAGAATCATGTGACCGCTAAATTGCCGGCGTTGAGCTGATGGGACCGGGGGGTAAATCATCAAGGTCCGGGGGTAACCGCTCCCTCCGCTGAGAGGAGGGCCGCCACGCCTGGGCACTTTCCACCACTACCGCGTGTTATAGGGGCTTTCTGTATCCTTAGGATAGGTCATCAATGTTATATTGGGGGACCCCCTTCATCCACTCCGCACAGCGCCGAACACGTGTAATGGCTGTGATTGGTACTGCAGTTCCCTTCTATACAAGTGACTGGGATTAGGCTGCTGCTGTCCGCGGTGCTGAAATCCCCAAAAGTGACAGTGACATGACAGGCGGCTGCTGCTCACAGCTGAGGCTTTGTTACAGTCATATCTGGTACAGACGATCCCCAGAAGTGTTAGGTCAGGACACATGTTCGGCCTCTGGATTAGACGTTTTCATTGGCTGACAGCAGCAGACAAAATGAAATGATAAAGAAATGAATCCAAAAAGTTTTAGAAGTTTCTGTAGTGCTGATCACCACTGGGGCCACTGGTCTTCGTGGTCAGTCATTTCTGTAGCGCTGATCACCACTGGGGGCCACTGATCATCGTGGTCAGTCATTTCTGTAGCGCTGATCACCACTGGGGTCACTGATCATCGTGGTCAGTCATTTCTGTAGCGCTGATCACCACTGGGGGCCACTGGTCTTCGTGGTCAGTCAATTCTGTAGCGCTGATCACCACTGGGGGCCACTGATCATCGTGGTCAGTCATTTCTGTAGCGCTGATCACTTCTGGGGGCCACTGATCATCGTGATCAGTCATTTCTGTAGCGCTGATCACCACTGGGGGTCACTGATCATCGTGGTCGGTCATTTCTGTAGCGCTGATCACCACTGGGGGCCACTGGTCTTCGTGGTCAGTCATTTCTGTAGCACTGATCACCACTGGGAGTCACTGATCATCGTGGTCAGTCATTTCTGTAGCACTGATCACCACTGGGAGTCACTGATCATCGTGGTCAGTCATTTCTGTAGCGCTGATCACCACTGGGGGTCACTGGTCATCGTGGTCAGTCATTTCTGTAGCGCTGATCACCACTGGGGGCCACTGATCATCGTGGTCAGTCATTTCTGTAGCGCTGATCACCACTGGGGGCCACTGATCATCGTGGTCAGTCATTTCTGTAGCGCTGATCACCACTGGGGGCCACTGATCATCGTGGTCAGTCATTTCTGTAGCGCTGATCACCACTGGGGGCCACTGATCATCGTGGTCAGTCATTTCTGTAGCGCTGAGCACCACTGGGGGTCACTGATCATCGTGGTCAGTCATTTCTGTAGCGCTGATCACCACTGGGGGTCACTGATCATCGTGGTCAGTCATTTCTGTAGCGCTGATCACCACTGGGGGCCACTGATCATCGTGGTCAGTCATTTCTGTAGCGCTGATCACCACTGTGGGCCACTGATCATCGTGGTCAGTCATTTCTGTAGCGCTGATCACCACTGGGGGCCACTGATCATCGTGGTCAGTCATTTCTGTAGCGCTGAGCACCACTGGGGGCCACTGATCTTCGTGGTCAGTCATTTCTGTAGCGCTGATCACCACTGGGGGCCACTGATCATCGTGGTCAGTCATTTCTGTAGCACTGAGCACCACTGGGGGCCACTGATCTTCGTGGTCAGTCAATTCTGTAGCGCTGATCACCACTGGGGGTCACTGATCATCGTGGTCAGTCATTTCTGTAGCGCTGATCACTTCTGGGGCCACTGATCATCGTGGTCAGTCATTTCTGTAGCGCTGATCACCACTGGGGGCCACTGATCATCGTGGTCAGTCATTTCTGTAGCGCTGATCACCACTGGGGGCCACTGATCTTCGTGGTCAGTCATTTCTGTAGCGCTGATCACCACTGGGAGCCACTGATCATCGTGGTCAGTCATTTCTGTAGCGCTGAGCACCACTGGGGTCACTG
>JARQOD010008486.1:0-25885 GCA_033576555.1 Oophaga sylvatica
TGCTGTACATGAGAAGGGGTTACATACAAATTACAGATATCACTTACAGTAAACAAACTAACAATGACAGACTGATACAGATGGGGAGGACCCTGCCCTTGCGGGCTTACATTCTACAGGATGGTGGGGAAGGAGACACCAGGTTTGTGAGTTGCAGCAGTTCCGGTGTTGGTTAAGGCGATATCTCCGGTAGTGGTGAGGAGGTAGCAGGGTCATTGCAGGCTGTAAGCGTTCCTGAAGAGTTGGGTTTTCAGGTTCCGTCTGAAGGATCCGAATGTGGTTGATAGTCGGACGGGTTGGGGCAAAGAATTACAGAGAATGGGGGATATTTGGGAGAAGTCTTGGAGGCGGTTGGGTGAGGAGCGAATAAGTGTGGAGGAGAGGAGGTCTTGGGACGATCGGCGATTACGTGAGGGAAGGTATCGGGAGATTAATTCAGAGACATATGGGGAGAAGGTTATAGATGGCCTCGTAGGTCAGTATTAGTAATTTGAACTGGATACGCTGAGTGAATGGGAGACAGTGAAGAGATTTTGAAGAGGTGCGAAGCAGAGGAGTAGCGAGGAGAGAGATGCAGCAGAGTTAAGGATGGACTGGAGAGTTGCGAGGGTGTTAGCAGGGAGGCCACAGTAAAGGATGTTGCAGTAGTTGAGGCGGGAGATGATGAGGGCATGCACAATCATTTTAGTAGATTGAGGGTTGAGGAAAGGACGGATTCTGGAAATATTTTTGAGCTGAAGGCGACAGGAGGTAGAAAGAGCTTGGATGTGTGGTTTGAAGGACAGGGCAGAGTCAAGGGTTACACCAAGGCAGCGGACTTCTGGTACGGGGAAAGCGTCATGTCGTTAATTGTGATAGATACAGTAGGTCAGGTAAGGAAGATCTGTGAGATGGGGAAAGATGATGAGTTCAGATTTGTCCACATTGAGTTTGAGGAAGCGGGAGGAGGAGGAGGATATGGCTCATAGACACTCCGGGATTCTGAACAGCAGAGAGGTGACTTCTTGGCCAGAGAGGTAGATCTGAGTGTCATCAGCATAAAGGTGGTACTGGAATCCCTGGGACTTTATGAATTTCCCCAGGCCTAGTGTATAGATTGAGAAGAGTAGGTGTAAGGTTCTTTGTCTCTTTTGACATGTTCCTTGAAACTCAGTTTTCCGTCGGCCATTTTGCTTTCTGTCTTGCTGCAGCTATCTTGCCCTCAGTTAATATGGAGGTTCCAGCTTTCATGTTCCCGCCCTGATTCTCTCCTCTTGCTTCTTAAGCAGCCTCAGCTGAACAATCAGTGCTCCTGAATCAAGCTTCAGTCAGTGTCACGCTGTCTAATGATATGTATACAATGTCAGTAAACTATTAATACAGGAACAACACTCTATACAACAACTAGTATAGCAACATCAGCATGTAAGTATAGAATAGATTTACCTGACACGATATCTGCTAAACCTCAGGGTTAATCTTGAGGACTAGATGTGCAGGAACAATATAGTTGAACTCAGGGTTAATCTTGAGGACTTGATGAGCTGTAACAGGAAAGAGGAGGACCGGGGTCTAACCTGACCCTAAACTGGGGTCCTAACTAATCCCTCACCTTGGAGGTACTGATAATGGTTCAGAGGTCCAAGTCTCCAGCCTAACCCTGTCTCCTATCAGACCTGAACCCTGTAATCAGTCCTAAGAAGGATCCTGACTACCACCAAAGGGATATGGGCTGATCTCAGCTAAATACACAGATTAGACATATAAGACAGACAGGATAACACACGCTTGCATACACACTCAAACACCAAAGGAACATAAATGGTCTGGGAAATAAACTCTAACCAAGTTGAGCTTAGAACAACTAAGGAGCTCACAACTAAAGTCTATACAGATTCATTCCTATCTGTGGTCTGCATGAAGGTTTCACTGGCAACTCCCCAAGCAGACAACCAGGAATTTAAAGGAAACCAATCAACAAATAATCAATTGCAGCCGGGAGAAACTGCACCCAGTCCCAGCACCGAGCACAGACAGAATTAACTCCCTAGCTGCCAAACACAAAGAAACAGCAGCTCAGCTGTGAGAAGTCAAAATGTGCAACCGCGACGATCTTCGTGGCAATGCACACATGACAGTACCCCCCCTTCTACGAGGGGCCTCCGGACCCTCAGGGCCAGGCCTGCCCGGGTGAGTTCTGTGGAAGGTCCGAACCAAACGATCTGCGTTAACATCAGACGCAGGGACCCACGTCCTCTCCTCCGGACCATACCCCTTCCAATGCACCAAGTACTGAAGGGACCGGCGATTCAGACGTGAGTCAATGATCTTTGATACTTGAAATTCCAAGTTACCATTGACCAACACAGGAGGAGGAGGTAGAGGTGACGGTATGACTGGTGCCACATACCTTTTAAGTAATGACTTGTGGAACACATTATGAATTTTAAACGTAGGAGGGAGGTCCAGACGAAATGCCACAGGATTAATTATGGAACTGATCCTGTACGGCCCGATGAATCTGGGACCCAGTTTCCAGGAGGGCACTTTAAGTTTTATATTCCTGGTAGACAACCATACCAGATCGTTCACATTCAGATCTGGACCAGAAACTCTCCTCCTATCAGCCATACGTTTGTAACGGTTCCCCATCGCACTCAGATTATTCAATACACCTCTCCACACAGAAGCAAGTGACGACGAGAAACGCTCCTCCTCAGGAACCCCAGAAGGGCCCCCCCCATTGAAAGTACAAAACTGGGGATGAAAACCATATGCCCCAAAAAACGGGGACTTACCAGTGGACTCGCTCCGCCTGTTGTTAAGAGCGAACTCTGCCAGAGGCAAGAAAGAAGACCAGTCCTCTTGGTTCTCTGAGACAAAACACCGGAGATATGTCTCTAAGCTCTGATTCAGACGCTCTGTCTGACCATTGGTCTGCGGATGAAAAGCCGAGGAAAATGACAATTGCATCCCCCGACGTAAACAAAATGCCCTCCAAAATTTGGACACAAACTGAGACCCCCTATCTGACACCACATCAGAAGGCAACCCATGAAGTCTAACGATCTCCCTAATGAACACCTGCGCCAGAGTTTTAGCATTAGGGAGTGCAGGAAGAGCAACGAAATGTGCCATCTTACTGAACCTGTCAACAACCACCAGTATGACAGTATTCCCTGACGACGGAGGAAGGTCCGTAATGAAGTCCATAGATAAATGAGTCCATGGACGCTCCGGAAGTTTCAAGGGTAAAAGGGTCCCAGACGGACGGGTATGAGGGGTTTTAGAGCGAGCACACACCCCACATGACGCGACAAAAGTTATAACATCTTTATTAGCATTAGGCCACCAAAACCGGCGAGAAAGAGATCTAAAGTAGCCTTACTCCCTGGATGTCCTGCTAGAGCAGAATTATGATGTGCCTCAATAACCTTTTGTCTCAACAGATTTGGGACAAACAGTCTCCCTGGAGGTCCTGCAGGGGCGTCCCCCTGAGCCTCTAACACCTCCTCCTCAAGCTCAGAAAATACAGCCGACATACCACCCCCTCCTGAAGGATAGGACTCGGGTCATCCGTTTTCCCGGCCCCTGGGAAACTGCGAGACAAGGCATCAGCCTTTACATTCTTAGACCCCGGGCGATAAGTGACGACAAAATTAAACCTGGTAAAAAACAACGACCATCGAGCTTGTCTGGAATTCAGACGCTTAGCGGATTCCAAATACAACAGGTTCTTGTGATCAGTAATAACGGTAACCGGGTGGACTGCCCCCTCCAAAAAGTGACGCCATTCTTCAAAAGCCAATTTAATGGCCAAAAGTTCCCTATTGCCGATCTCATAATTCCTTTCGGCGGACGACAATTTCTTAGAAAAGAAAGCGCACGGATGCCATTTACCAGGGGACGGACCCTGGGACAATATAGCACCCACCCCTACGTCAGACGCATCCACCTCCACAATGAACGGCTGAGATGCATCTGGTTGGATGAGAACGGGTGCCGAAGCAAAACATTTCTTCAAAGAGGAAAAGGCTTGGCAAGCTTTGTCCGACCATTTAGAAAAATCCATCCCTTTTCTTGTCATGTCAGTGAGAGGTTTGACGACAGATGAGAAATTACAAATACATTTCCGGTAGTAGTTAGCAAACCCCAAAAAACGCTGCAGAGCCTTAAGATCCCCTGGCTGATCCCATTCAAGCACTGCTCTCACCTTTTCAGGGTCCATACGGAAACCGGAAGCTGACACCAAAAAACCCAAAAACTGAAGTTCCTGTACGGCAAATACACACTTCTCAAGTTTGGCGTATACTTTATTGTCTCGCAAGATCTGCAACACCTGTCTCACATGCTCCTGATGAGACACAAGATCTGGCGAGTAAATTAAAATGTCGTCCAAATATACAACCACAAACAGCCCCACAAGGTGACGAAAAATGTCATTAACAAAATGTTGGAATACTGCTGGTGCAGTAGTCAGACCAAAAGGCATGACTAGGTTCTCATAATGTCCCTCCGGCGTGTTAAACGCCGTTTTCCACTCATCCCCTCTTTTATCCTAATCAGATTATACGCCCCCCTGAGATCCAATTTAGAGAACCATTTGGCGCCAACAATTTGATTGAAGAGATCAGGAATAAGAGGGAGTGGATACGGATCTCGAACAGTAATCCGATTAAGTTCGCGGAAATCCAAGCAAGGGCGTAGGCCTCCATCTTTCTTCTTCACAAAGAAGAACCCCGCGGCTACTGGGGAAGATGAAGGTCTAATATGCCCTTTGGCCAGACTTTCAGAAATATAATCTTTCATAGCCTGCCTCTCAGGATCAGAAAGATTATACAACCTAGCTTTAGGCAACTTAGCATCAGAAGGAGATTAATAGAGCAGTCATACACGCGATGAGGAGGCAACTCCTGACACCCCTCCTCAGAGAAAACATCCCCAAAATCCTCGAAAAAAGGAGGCAATGTACTAGGCACGACCGCACTGATGACTGTGTTCATGCAGTTGCTTTTGCAAAACTCACCCCATTGGCTTATTTCTCTGGACTGCCAATTAATCACAGGGTTATGTTTAACCAACCAAGGAAGTCCCAACACAATGGGAGTAGGTAGACCCTCCAACACATAACAAGATAATTGTTCCCTATGTATTGCCCCTACCCGAAGGTCAATGTTATGAACCTCATGAACAAAGCTACCTTGGCCGAGAGGCCTGGCGTCAATGGAGAATATAGGGATCGGTTTGACCAATACACTCAGATGCATACCTTGAGCCTGAGCAAACTGAGCGTCAACCAGGTTAGCCCCGGAATCACTATCAAGAAGAACAGACAATCTCTCCACTCTCGTACCAACTACCACCTCCACTGGTACAAGGAACTGAGAAGAACTGGCGGATGAAATACATACTCCCAGGTTGTCGTCCACCACACAACCTGGGATTAACAGTTTTCCGGCGACTTTTGGCTCAACAAGGCACGGGATGGACATTCTCCAACAAAATGTCCCTCTTTCCCGCAGAAAAAACACCTTCTAGTCCTGCGGCGTGCCGCCAATCCCCTCCTACGAAATGATGTCCCTCCCAACTGCATAGGCTCATCCGAACAGACAAGGGGAACCTCAACATAAGGGACTTTAGTGGTAGGTGGAGAAACAACAGGGAGTGGGGTTACCTCACCCCTCTCCCGAAGCTGTCTATCAGTACGGATAGCTAAGGCCATAGCAGCCTCCAGTGAATGAGGAGACTCATACTGAGCCAAAACGTCTTTTAATTTATCAGCAAGCCCATGACAAAACTGGCTCCTAAGAGCTGGGTCATTCCACTGAGTATCTGTGGCCCATCTACGAAACTCAGAAGCAAATTCCTCTGCCGGACGATCTCCCTGCTGTATCTTACGTAATTTTGTCTCAGCAAGAGAGACCCGATCTGGGTCATCATATACCAATCCCAGGGCAGTAAAAAATTGATCTACAGACTGTAGAGCCGGGGATCCCGGAGGAAGGGAAAATGCCCAGGATTGAGGGTCCCCTTGCAGAAGTGAGATAACAATTCCCACTGTCTGCTCATCACTCCCTGATGATCGAGGCCGAAGCCGAAAATACAATTTACATGCCTCCCGGAAGGTGAAAAATTTGTCTCGCCCACCAGTGAACCTGTCCGGGAGAGCTACTTTAGGTTCAACTCTGGTTTGCTCCAGGGGAGACAAAACTTTGGACTTAATGTCCGTCAGCTCCATGGATAATCCCTGCAACTGCAGAGCCAGCTGGGCTACTGGATCCATGGTAACTGGAGATAATTTTTATGGCCAGTGAAAATGTCACGCTGTCTAATGATATGTATACAATGTCAGTAAACTATTAATACAGGAACAACACTCTATACAACAACTAGTATAGCAACATCAGCATGTAAGTATAGAATAGATTTACCTGACACGATATCTGCTGAACTCAGGGTTAATCTTGAGGACTAGATGTGCAGGAACGATATAGTTGAACTCAGGGTTAATCTTGAGGACTTGATGAGCTGTAACAGGAAAGAGGAGGACCGGGGTCTAACCTGACCCTAAACTGGGGTCCTAACTAATCCCTCACCTTGGAGGTACTGATAATGGTTCAGAGGTCCAAGTCTCCAGCCTAACCCTGTCTCCTATCAGACCCTGAACCCTGTAATCAGTCCTAAGAAGGATCCTGACTACCACCAAAGGGATATGGGCTGATCTCAGCTAAATACACAGATTAGACATATAAGACAGACAGGATAACACACGCTTGCATACACACTCAAACACCAAAGGAACATAAATGGTCTGGGAAATAAACTCTAACCAAGTTGAGCTTAGAACAACTAAAGAGCTCACAACTAAAGTCTATACAGATTCATTCCTATCTGTGGTCTGCATGAAGGTTTCACTGGCAACTCCCCAAGCAGACAACCAGGAATTTAAAGGAAACCAATCAACAAATAATCAATTGCAGCCGGGAGAAACTGCACCCAGTCCCAGCACCGAGCACAGACAGAATTAACTCCCTAGCTGCCAAACACAAAGAAACAGCAGCTCAGCTGTGAGAAGTCAAAATGTGCAACCGCGACGATCTTCGTGGCAATGCACACATGACAGTCAGCCTGTGACCTGACTCCTGGAAACCTAGGATTTTGGACTCCAGCTATTTCCTACTGAGGAAGTTTGGAACACTTTTGGACTCTGGAAACCTGCTGTCTGGTGAATCCATGTTTGCAGAGGAATTACGGTACAGAGAAGAGATCCTGAACCTGCTTTGGAGAGTTATTGTAGAGCTTGAAGTTACTGCCTGCTGTGTCTCCTGCCTCTGTTCCTGCAAACTGTGTGACCTTTTCTGCATGCTTGTATGAAGTAATACAAGTAATTTCATATCAACCTGTGTCTCATGTGTTTTCCTCGCACCCAAGCACAAGACGCTATAGGAACTGTACACTATACATGACAGTAGGGGCCCTAGAACAGAGCCTTGGGGCACTCCAACAGAGAGAGGGTGGGACGAGGAGGTAGTGTGGGAGTGGGAGACGTTGAATGTGCGGTTGGAAAGGCATGAAGAGATCCAGGATAGTGTCATGGGTGCATCGCCACGAAGATCGTCGCGATTGCACATTCTGACTTCTCACAGCTGAGCTGCTGTTTCTTTGTGTTTGGTAATGAGAGAGTTAATTTTACCTAGCTCTTTGCTAAGACTAGGTCCAGCCTCGCCCGGCTGCTTTTGATTATGTTCTAATTAGTTTCCTTTATATTCCTGCCAGTCTGGGTGTTAGACGCCGGTGAAAGCATTCATGTAGTCTAGCAGACTGGAGCGGTTCTGAGAATACTTAAGCTAAGAGCTCCTTAGTTGTTTTTACTCTTATAGCTTATAGTTTATCTCTGAGACCTTAGGTGTTCCTACTGTGTGTGAGTGTTGTATGTAAGACTTTATTTACTTTATTTCTTGTCTTTCTTGTATGTCTTTCTGTTCATTAACCGTTACCTGTTCATTCCCTTTGGTGGTATTCAGGGTCCTTCTTAGGACTAGAATACAGTTGGCAGGGATTGATAGGAGACAGGGTTTACGCTGGTGGCCTGGACCTCTGTACCTTTAACAGTACCTCCAGGTTGAGGGATTAGTTAGGACCCCAGTTTAGGGTCAGCTTAGACCCCGGTCACCCTCTAGCCGGAGACAGCGTATAACGGATTCCGTTTTGACCCACTGGACATTCTGTCAGGTAAATCTATGTTATCATATATCTATGCGCATGTTATATAGTATGTTGCCCTTTTGATATAGATTACTGACATCACATATATATATCATAAGACCGCGTGACATTTTCACCGGCCCAACTAAAGATTCTCCCCAGCTGTCATGGATCCAGTAGCCCAGCTGGCCCGGCAGTTGCAGGGGTTGTCCATGGAATTTGCAGACATTAAGTCCAAGGTTTTGTCCCCCCCGAGCAAACCAGATCTGAACCTAAGGTTGCTCTCCCGGACAGGTTCACTGGTGGGCGGGACAAATTTTTTACTTTCCGGGAGGCATGTAAATTGTACTTTCGGCTGCGGCCTCGGTCATCTGGGAGTGAAGAGCAGAGGGTGGGAATTGTTATCTCGCTCTTACAAGGGGACCCTCAATCTTGGGCGTTCTCTATTCCTCCAGGCTCCCAGATCTCCAGTCAGTGGATCGATTTTTTACTGCCCTGGGTCTGGTATATGATGATCCGGATCGAGTCTCCCTTGCTGAAACAAGGTTACGTAAAATACGGCAAGGAAATCGTCCAGCGGAGGAATATTCTTCTGAGTTCCGTAGATGGGCAACAGATACTCAGTGGAATGACCCAGCTCTTAGGAGCCAGTTTTGTCAAGGGTTGTCTGACAAATTAAAAGATGTGTTGGCTCAGTATGATTCTCCTCCATCACTGGAGGCTGCTATGGCCCTCGCTATTCGCATTGATAGACGACTTCGGGGAAGACGCGAGGTAACTCCGCCCCCGTGATGACTCCACCTACTACTAAAGTCCCTTATACTGAGGTTCCCCTGGTCTGTTCTGAGGAACCCATGCAGTTGGGAGGGACATCATTTTGTAGGAGGGAATCGGCGGTGCGCCGCAAGACTAGAAGGTGTTTCTTTTGCGGGAGAGAGGGACATTTTGTTGGGGGGTGTCCATCCCGGACCTCTTTGAGCCAAGGAGTTAACCTGGGAGTGTGTATTTCGTCCCCAAATCCCTCTCAGTTTCTCGTGCCTGCGGAGGTGGTGATTGGTACTAGAACTGAGAGGATTTCTGTTTTTCTTGATAGTGGGTCCGGGGCTAATCTGGTGGACGCTCGGTTTGCCCAGGTGCATGGTATGCAACTGAGTGTATTGGTCAAACCGGTCCCTATACTCTCTATTGATTCTAGACCTCTTGGTCAAGGTAGCTTGGTACAAGCTGTTCATGGCATAGATCTTCGAGTAGGGGCAATACATAAAGAGCAATTGTCTTGTTATGTGTTGGAGGGTCTACCTACTCCTATTGTGTTGGGACTTCCTTGGTTGGCTAAACATAACCCAGTGATTGATTGGCAATCCAGAAAGATAAGCCAGTGGGGTGAATTTTGCAAGAATAACTGCATGAGCACGGTCATCGGTGCGGTTGTGCCTAGGACTTTGCCTCCTTTTCTGGAGGACTTTGGGGAGATGTTCTCAGAGGAGGGGTGTAAAGAGTTACCTCCTCATCGCGCATATGACTGCTCAATAAAGTTGCTTCCTGATGCCTTATCTCGTACTTTCCCAGGGACCGGGAGGATGGATGATCCGGTTCCTATTCCTCAGGAGGGAGTTGTAGTGTCAGCTGTATGCTCTGAGCTTGAGGGGGAGGTATTGGGGGCTCAGGGGGACGCCCCTGTGGGACTTCCAGGGAGACTGATAGTTCCAGATCGGTTAAGACTGAAGGTTACGGAGAACAATTACAAACGGATGGCTGATAGGGGGAGAGTTTCTGGTCGAGATCTGAAGGTGAACGATCTGGTGTGGTTGTCTACCAGGAATATAAAACTTAAAGTTCCCTCCTGGAGGTTGGGTCCCAGATTCATCGGGCCGTACAGGATCAGTTCCATAATTAATCCTGTGGCATTTCGTCTGGACCTCCCTCCTACGTTTAAAAATCATAATGTGTTTCACAAGTCATTACTTAAAAAGTATGTGGCACCAGTCATACCGTCACCTCTACCTCCTCCTTCAGTGGTAGTCAATGATAACGTGGAATTTCATGGGTCGAAAATCATTGACTCACGTCTCAGTCGCCGAACCCCTCAGTACTTAGTTCATTGGAGGGGGTATGGTCCTGAGGAGAGGACGTGGGTCCCTGCGTCTGATGCTAACGCAGATCGATTGGTTCGGACCTTTCACACAACTTACCCGGACAGACCTGGTCATGAGGGTCCGGAGGCCCCTCGTAGAAGGGGGGGTACTGTCATGGGTGCATCGCCACGAAGATCGTCGCGATTGCACATTCTGACTTCTCACAGCTGAGCTGCTGTTTCTTTGTGTTTGGTAATGAGAGAGTTAATTTTACTAGCTCTTGCTAAGACTAGTCAGCTCGCCGGCTGCTTTGATTATGTTCTAATTAGTTTCCTTTATATTCTGCCAGTCTGGGTGTTAGGGTGTTTCCACGGTCAGGAAAGCTGCGTGTTTGGCGCTGTGCGCTGGTGCAGCGCCAAACACGCAGCGTCCAGATGTTACAGCATAGTGGAGGGGATTTCAAGAAATCCCGTCTCCACTATGCGTAACAATACGAGGTGGCAAACTGCGTAAACGGACATGCGGCGCGTCTTTTTAGACCGCAGCATGTCCTCGCGTTATTGCGCGACGGTGCGTCGCCGCAACATAATTAACACAGGGCTATGTAGCCCTGCGCTCTTTCCGGAGGGGTCTGAACACCTCCGGAAATAGCGCGCGTCATAAAGGGGCGGGGCTTAGACGGAGCGGAATTTCGCTCCGTCCAAAGCGTATGGTTCCGGACCGTGGAACCATAGCTTAGACGCCGGTGAAAGCATTTATGTAGTCTAGCAGACTGGAGCGGTTCTGAGAATACTTAAGCTAAGAGCTCCTTAGTTGTTTTTACTCTTATAGCTTATAGTTTATCTCTGAGACCTTAGGTGTTCCTACTGTGTGTGAGTGTTGTATGTAAGACTTTATTTACTTTATTTCTTGTCTTTCTTGTATGTCTTTCTGTTCATTAACCGTTACCTGTTCATTCCCTTTGGTGGTATTCAGGGTCCTTCTTAGGACTAGAATACAGTTGGCAGGGATTGATAGGAGACAGGGTTTACGCTGGTGGCCTGGACCTCTGTACCTTTAACAGTACCTCCAGGTTGAGGGATTAGTTAGGACCCCAGTTTAGGGTCAGCTTAGACCCGGTCACCCTCTAGCCGGAGACAGCGTATAACGGATTCCGTTTTGACCCACTGGACATTCTGTCAGGTAAATCTATGTTATCATATATCTATGCGCATGTTATATAGTATGTTGCCCTTTTGATATAGATTACTGACATCACATATATATATCTGCTATACAGCGTGACAGATAGGGCGAGATCCTTGATGCCAAAGGAGGAGAGAATCTGTAGTAGAAGGCAGTGGTCAACTGTGTCAAAAGCAGAGGACAGGTCTAGAAGCAGGAGTATAGAGTACTGTCCGTTCGCTTTGGCTGTAAGTAGGTCGTTAGTAATTTTGGTCAGGGTTGTCTCAGTGGAGTGATGGGGCAGAAACCAGATTGTAGATTGTCAAAGAGCAAGTTAGATGAGAGATGGTAGGAAAGTTCAGCGTGGACGTGCAGCTCCAAGAGTTTGGAAGCGAATGGGAGCAGTGATATTGGGCGATAGCTGAACATAGCAGTTGGGTCGAGGGTTGGCTTTTTAAGGATAGGTGTGATTGTGGCATGTTTGAAAGCAGAAGGGAAGGTACCAGAAGTTAGTGATAGGTTGAAGAGGTGGGTTAGGGATGGAATAATAGTGGTGGTGAGGTTGGGGAGGAGGTGGGATGGGGTCAAGTGCACAGGTTGTGAGGTGCAATTTGGAGAGGAGACAATAAAGCTCCACTTCAGTGATGTTGGAGAGGGAGGTTATGGGGTTTGGGCTTTGGTCTGGTATACAAAGGGGTTGTGGTGGTTGAACAATGAAGACTTGCCTTGTTTGGTCGATCTTATTTTTGAAGTGTGTGGCAAAGTCCTCAGCAGAGATGAGGGAGGTAGGAGGAAGCAGTGGTGGGCGGAGGAGGGAGTTAAAAGTTTTGAATAACTGTTTGGGGTTGTGGATAGGGAAGATACGAGGGTTGTGAAGTAGGCCTGTTTAGCAGAAGTGAGGGCAGATTTGAAAGCGAGTGTTGCTTGTTTGAATGCAGTGAAGTCGTCTTGTGAATTTGTTTTCTTCCAACGCCGCTCTGCGATCCTGGACACTTGCCGGAGCTTTTTAGTGGTGTTATTCTGCCAGGGTTGTCTGTTGGTACGTCGCACTCTGCCATGAACGAGAGGGGCGACCGTGTCAATAGCCGATGCGAGAGTGGCATTGTAGAAAGCAGTGGCACTGTCTGTGTCATGGAGTGAGGATATGGATGCCAGTGGTAGAATAGAGTCAGAGAGTGTGTGGGTGTCTAGATGTGCGAGGTTTCTGCGGGGGTGCGCATGTTGCCGGACATAGGTGACAGGAGAGGAGGACAGGGATGAGAAAGTGAGTAGATGGTGGTCAGATAGAGGGAGAGAGTGAAGGTTGTGAAGTTAGATAGAGAGCAGAGGCAGGTGAAGACCAGGTCTAATGTATGTCCGTCTGTGTGGATGGCTGAGGAGGACCACTGAGTAAGTCCAAAGGATGAAGTAAGGGACAGGAGTTTGGAGGCTGCTGACTGAAGGGTATCAGTGGGGATGTTGAAGGCACCCATGATGATAGTGGGGATGTCAGTGGAAAGAAAGTGAAGAAGCCAGGTAGAGAATTGGTCAATGAAGGCAGTGGTCGGGCCTGGAGGTCGGTATATGACGGCCACTTGGAGGTTGGAGGGAGAGAAGATGCGGACAGAGTGGACTTCAAAAGAGGGGAGGATTAGGGAGGGAAGCGGTGGGATTGGGCTAAAGGTGATGTTAGAGGAAAGGAAAATACCCACTCATTCCCTGTGTCTGTTGCCAGGGCGAGGAGTGTGGGTGAAGTGGAGGCCGCTATAACACAGCGCAGCAGCGGAGGCGGTGTCTGAGGGTGTCAGCCATGTTTCTGTGAGGGCGAGGAAGGCAAGATTGCGAGAGAGAAAGAGGTCATGAAGTACATAAAGCTTAGTGCAGATGGAGCGGGGTGGGAGTCAATAGCACGGGTTTTAAGTTGGAAACATTGCGGTAGTTCTTATTAGATAGGGAGCGGTAGGAAGGGGTAGTAATGGTGGGTATGAGCTGTGGGGGTCCAGGATTGGGAGATATGTCACCAGCAGTGAGGAGAAGCAGAGAAAGGGAGAGCAGGTGGGAGAAAGAGAGTGGGTGGCTTGTTTTCTGTTTTATTAGGACAGATTTGAGGTTGAAGAGGTTGAAGAGCAGGTCATCAGAGGAGGTCAGGTGGGGAGGTAAGAGGGAAGGGGAGATGAATATTTGGTTAGAGGGTGCTGGTGTTTGGGGATAGTGAAGGAGAGTGAGGATTAACGGAGCAAACACTGTGATGGCATATGTAAACATGGTGAAGGAGTAAAATGGGTAAATAGAAAAGCCAGGTACAAGTAATAAGTGCTTACTCAGCAGACATACCCAAAAGAGACATAGTGTGGGGTCCTGACAGAATAAAAATGATCCTTCTGCAATGTGACAGCCCTTGAGATATTTGTAAACAGCTATTAAGTCTCCTCTCAGTCTTCTTTTTTGCAAGCTAAACATTCAGAAATCCTGTAACCGTTCCTCATAGGACATGGTTTGCAGACCGGTCATCATTCTGGTCGCTCTTCTCTGAACTTGCTCCAGTTTGTTGGTCTTTTTAAAAAATGTGGTGCCCAAAACTGGACGCAGTTTTCCAGATGACGTCTGACCAAAGAGGAGTAGAGGGCAATAATGTCACGCTGTCTCAGGATAGAGGTGGACCGGGGTCTATGCTGACCCTAAACTGGGGTCCTGACTAGTCCCTCTAACCTGGAGGTACTGTTAATGGTACAGAGGTCCAGGCCACCAGCTAAACCCTGTCTCCTTAGATCCCTGACCACTGTAATCCAGTCCTGAGAAGGACCCTGATTACCACCAAAGGGAATGGGCAGATCACAGCTTACTAACAGTATTAAGGGTATGCCACACTAAACAGCGTCGCTAACGAGATCGCTAAAATACGTCACTATTTAGCGATCTCGTTCGTGACGCTAACGTGTGTGGCATGTAGCAACGACGTGGCCCCTGCTGTGATCTCGCTGATCGTTCACTAGAGTTCTGGACCGTATTTAGATCGTTGGCGTCCCGCTGGTGAGCCTATATCGCTGTGTCTGGCACCTTTTGTGAGCGATGTGCGCTGTTTTTTACATCGCAATGACCGTTAAAGTCTTTAATGAGATCGCTAACCACTTTTGAGTCGTTAACGAGATCACTAAGTGTGGCAGCTACTAGAGACATTAAAACGATCACAAAAACGATCTCATTAGCTTGCGTCGTTATTGAGATCGCTAACGAGATCACTAAGTGTGGCAGTACCTTTAGACACACGAGACAGACAAGGGGTAAAGTAAATACTGCCTTGCATACAAAAACTACAACACAGAGGGAACACAAAAGGTTAAGAAGATAAACAATAAGCGAGGAGAGGATTAACCACAACAGGCACTCTTAGCTTAAGTCTTCTCAGAAACGATCCGCTCTGCTGGTCAGAATGAATGCTTTCACCGACAACTCCTAAGCAGAACGGCAGGTATATGAAGGAAGCTAATTAGTGCCTAATACACTGCAGCCGGGCGAGGCTGGAACTAGTCTAAGCACAGAGAACGGTAGAATTAACTCCCTCACTGCCAACAGACACATAGCACCAACAACTCAGCTGCGAGAAGTCGGAATGTGAAATCGCGACGATCTTCGTGGCGATACACCCGTGACAGTACCCCCCCCTTCTACGAGGGGCCTCCGGACCCTCAGGGCCAGGTCTGTCTGGGTGAGTTGTGTGGAAGGCCCGAACCAATCGGTCTGCGTTAATATCAGACGCAGGAACCCACGTCCTCTCCTCAGGACCATACCCCTTCCAATGAACCAAGTATTGAAGGGACCTGCGATTCCGACGTGAGTCAATGATCTTCGACACCTGAAACTCCAAGTTACCATTGACCACCACTGGAGGAGGAGGTAGAGGTGACGGTATAACTGGCGCTACGTACCTCTTAAGCAACGATTTGTGGAACACATTGTGGATTTTAAACGTAGGAGGGAGGTCAAGACGGAATGCCACCGGATTAATTATCGAACTGATCCTGTATGGCCCGATGAACCTGGGACCGAGTTTCCAGGAGGGAACCTTAAGTTTTATATTTTTGGTAGACAACCATACCAGATCGTTCACACTTAGGTCCGGACCAGACACTCTCCTCCTATCAGCCATACGTTTGTATCGGTTCCCCATAGTACTCAAATTATTCAGCACTCCTCTCCACACAGAAGCAAGTGATGACGAAAAACGTTCCTCCTCAGGAACCCCAGAAGAGCCCCCCCCATTGAAAGTACAAAACTGGGGGTGAAAACCATATGCCCCAAAAAACGGGGACTTACCAGTGGACTCGCTCCGCCTATTGTTAAGAGCGAACTCTGCCAGAGGCAAGAAAGAAGACCAGTCCTCTTGGTTTTCCGAGACAAAACACCGGAGATATGTCTCCAAGCTCTGGTTCAGACGCTCTGTCTGACCATTGGTCTGCGGATGAAAAGCCGAAGAAAATGACAATTGCATCCCCCGCCGTGTACAAAATGCTCTCCAGAATTTGGACACAAACTGAGACCCCCGATCCGACACCACATCGGAAGGCAACCGTGAAGTCTCACAATCTCCCCAATGAACACTTGCGCCAGAGTCTTAGCATTAGGAAGAGCAGGAAGAGCAATAAAATGTGCCATCTTACTGAACCTGTCAACTACAACTAGTATGACAGTTTTACCTGAAGACGGAGGGAGGTCCGTAATGAAGTCCATAGACAGATGGGTCCATGGACGCTCCGGGATTTTTAAAGGTAAGAGGGCCCCAGAAGGACGGGTATGTGGGGTCTTAGAGCGTGCACAAACCCCACAGGACGCGACAAAAGTTACCACCTCCTTATTTAAGTTAGGCCACCAAAACCGGCGTGAAAGGAGATCAACAGTTGCTTTGCTCCCTGGGTGTCCTGCCAAAGCAGAATTATGATGTGCCTCGATAACCTTTTGTCTTAACTGATCTGGAACAAACAGTCTCCCTGGAGGTCCTACAGGGGCGTCCCCCTGAGCCTCCAATATTTCCTCCTCAAGTTCAGAGCATACAGCCGACACAACTACTCCCTCCTGAAGGATAGGAACTGGGTCATCCGTCTTCCCGGCCCCAGGGAAACTGCGAGATAAGGCATCAGCCTTTACATTTTTTGACCCAGGACGATATGTGACGACAAAATTAAACCTGGTAAAAAACAACGACCATCTAGCTTGTCTGGGATTCAGACGCTTTGCAGACTCTAAATACAGTAGGTTCTTGTGATCAGTAATGACTGTGACCGGGTGGACTGCCCCCTCCAAAAAATGACGCCACTCTTCAAAAGCCAACTTAATGGCCAAGAGTTCCCTATTGCCGACATCATAATTCCTCTCAGCGGACGACAATTTCTTAGAGAAGAAAGCGCACGGATGCCATTTACCAGGGGACGGACCTTGAGATAATACTGCACCCACCCCTACGTCAGACGCATCCACCTCCACAATGAACGGCTGTGACGCATCTGGTTGAATGAGTACAGGTGCCGAAGCAAAACATTTTTTCAAGGAGGAAAATGCTTGACAAGCCTTATCAGACCACCTTGAAAAATCCGTCCCTTTTCTTGTCATGTCAGTAAGAGGTTTAACAATGGACGAGAAATTACGAATAAATTTCCGGTAGTAATTAGCAAACCCCAGGAAACGCTGCAGTGCCTTAAGATCCTCTGGCAGATCCCACTCAAGCACTGCCTTCACTTTCCCAGGGTCCATACGGAAACCGGAAGCCGACACCAGGAACCCTAAAAACTGAAGTTCCTGTACGGCGAATACACACTTCTCCCATTTGGCGTACAATTTATTATCTCGCAAGATCTGCAACACCTGTCTCACATGCTCCTGATGAGACACAAGATCTGGCGAGTAAATTAAGATGTCATCCAGATAAATGACAACAAACTGTCCCACTAGGTGGCGAAAGATGTCATTAACAAAATGTTGAAACACCGCCGGGGCAGTAGTCAGACCGAAAGGCATGACAAGGTTCTCATAATGTCCCTCTGGAGTGTTAAACGCCGTCTTCCACTCATCTCCCTCCTTTATCCTAATCAGATTATACGCCCCCCTGAGATCCAACTTAGAGAACCATTTGGCGCCCACAATCTGATTGAAGAGATCTGGAATAAGTGGGAGCGGATATGGATCTCGGACCGTAATCCGATTAAGCTCACGGAAATCCAAGCAAGGGCGTAGGCCTCCATCTTTTTTCTTCACAAAGAAGAACCCCACGGCCACTGGGGAAGATGAAGGTCTAATATGCCCTTTAGCCAGACTTTCCGAAATATAATCCTTCATAGCCTGCCTCTCAGGACCAGAAAGGTTATACAACCTAGATTTAGGTAATTTAGCATCAGGGAGCAATTTTATAGAACAGTCATACTCGCGATGAGGAGGTAATTCTTGACACCCCTCCTCTGAAAAGACATCCTCAAAGTCCACCAAAAAAGGTGGTAAGGTTCTAGGCACGACCGCACCAATGACCGTGTTCATGCAGTTTTTATTGCAAAATTCACCCCACTGGCTTATCTCTCTGGTTTGCCAATTAATAACTGGGTTATGTTTAGTTAACCAAGGAAGACCCAACACAATAGGAGTGGGGAGACCCTCCAACACATAACAAGACAATAGTTCTTTATGTATTGCCCCCACTCGAAGGTCAATGTTATGTACGGCTTGCAAAAAGCTACCTTGACCGAGAGGTCTGGGTCGATAGAGAATATGGGGATAGGTTTGGCTAGTACACTCAGTTGCATACCTTGAACCTGGGCAAACCGAGCGTCCACCAGATTAGCCGCGGCCCCACTATCCAGAAGAACCGAAATCCTCTCAGTTCTCGTACCTACCACCACCTCCGCTGGTACGAGAAACTGAGACGGACCTGGGGACGAAATACATACTCCCAGATTGTCGTCCACCACACAACCTGGGATTAATAGTTTTCCGGCGACTTCTTGCTCAGTACAGTATGGGATGGACACCCCTCAATAAAATGTCCCTTTCTCCCGCAGAAGAAACACCTTCTTGTTTTGCGGCGCACCGCCGACCCCCTCCCTCGGAATGATGTCCCTCCCAACTGCATAGGTTCCTCGGAACAAACCAGGGGAACCTCAATATTAGGGACTTTAGAAGGAGGTGGAGTCATCACAGGGGGCGGAGTTACCCCACACCTCTCCCGAAGCCGTCTATCAATGCGAATTGCAAGAGCCATAGCGGCCTCCAGTGACGGGGGAGAATCATACTGAGCCAACACATCTTTTAATTTATCAGATAAACCTTGACAAAACTGGCTCCTAAGAGCCGGGTCATTCCACTGAGTATCCGTGGCCCACCTACGGAACTCTGAAGAAAATTCCTCCGCCGGACGATCTCCCTGCTGTATCCTACGTAACTTCATTTCAGCAAGGGAGACCCGATCCGGGTCATCATATACCAGACCCAGGGCTGTAAAAAATCGGTCCACTGACTGGAGAGCCGGGGAGCCCGGAGGGAGAGAGAACGCCCAGGATTGAGGGTCCCCTTGTAAGAGCGAGATGACAATTCCCACCCTCTGATCCTCACTCCCCGACGACCGCGGCCGCAGCCGAAAATACAATTTACATGCTTCCCGGAAAGTAAAAAACTTGTCCCGCCCACCAGTAAACCTGTCCGGGAGAGCCACTTTAGGTTCAGATCTGGCTTGCTCCCGGGGGTACAAAACCTTGGATTTAACGTCCGTCAGCTCCATAGACAAACTCTGCAACTGCTGAGCTAAATGGGCTACTGGATCCATGGTGGCTGGGGAGAATCTTTAGTATGGTCGGTGAAAATGTCACGCTGTCTCAGGATAGAGGTGGACCGGGGTCTATGCTGACCCTAAACTGGGGTCCTGACTAGTCCCTCTACCTGGAGGTACTGTTAATGGTACAGAGGTCCAGGCCGCCAGCCTAACCCTGTCTCCTGTAGATCCATGACCACTGTAATCCAGTCCTGAGAAGGACCCTGATTACCACCAAAGGGAATGGGCAGATCACAGCTTACTAACAGTATTAGACACACGAGACAGACAAGGGGTAAAGTAAATACTGCCTTGCATACAAAAACTACAACACAGAGGGAACACAAAAGGTTAAGAAGATAAACAATAAGCGAGGAGAGGATTAACCACAACAGGCACTCTTAGCTTAAGTCTTCTCAGAAACGATCCGCTCTGCTGGTCAGAATGAATGCTTTCACCGACAACTCCTAAGCAGAACGGCAGGTATATGAAGGAAGCTAATTAGTGCCTAATACACTGCAGCCGGGCGAGGCTGGAACTAGTCTAAGCACAGAGAACGGTAGAATTAACTCCCTCACTGCCAACAGACACATAGCACCAACATCTCAGCTGCAAGAGAAGTCGGAATGTGAAATCGCGACGATCTTCGTGGCGATACACCCGTGACAAATAATGACTTCACGTGATCTTGACTGTATGCTTCTGTTAATACATCCCAAAATTGTATTTACCTTTTTTTTGCTGCTGCATCACACTGTTGCCTCATGTTGAGTCTGTGATCTATTAGTATACCCAAGTCTTTTTCACATGTGTTGTTGCTTAGACCTATTCCTCCCATTCTGTATATGCTTTTTTCATTTTTCTTGCCCAGATGTAGTACTTTGCATTTTTCCTGTTAAAAACCATTCTGTTAGTTGCTGCCCACTGCTCCAGTTTATTTATATCTTTTTGAATACTCTCTCTTCTCTAGTATTAGCTATCCCTCCTAGCTATGTGTCATCAGCAAATTTAATCAGTTTACCCTCAATTCCTTCATCTAAATCATTGATAAAGATGTTGAACAATACAGGGCCCAGGACAGAACCCTGTGATACCCCACTCGAGACATTCTTCCAACTGGATGTACAGCCATTTAAGTCCACTCTTTGGGTCCAATCACTAAGCCAGTTTTGAATCCACCTAACAGTAGCCTTGTCCATTCCATACTTAATCATTTTTTCAATAAAGATGTGTGAGATACTTTGTCAAATGCTTTGCTGAAGTTAAGATATACTATATCTACAGCATTTCACTGATTCACCCAGTCAGTGATTCTGTCATAGAAGGAAATTAAGTTAGTCTGACATGACTTATTAGTTACAAACCCATGCTGACTCTGGTTAATTACTTCATTCTTATCCAGGTACTTACATAGATGTTGTTTAATAATTTGTTCAAGGATCTTTCCTGGTATTGAAGTCAGACTCACCAGCCTATAGTTCCCTGGGTCCACATTCTTCCCCTTTTTGAAGATAGGAACAACATTTGCTCTTCTCCAGTCTTTTGTTCTCCAAGAATTTTCAAAGATTATGGAGAGTGGTTCAAAAATTTCTTCTGCTATCTCTTTCAGTAGTCTGAGGTGTAATTCATCTGGACCTGGAGACTTGAATTAATTTATGTTAGCTAAGTGTTTCCTCACTTTCTGTTTATAGATATCCTGGATTCTCCTATTTCTTTAATAGGACAGTGAAGATCAGTTGATGTAACATTTCTTTTCTGAGAGAAAACAGATGCAAAATAGGAATTTAAAAGTTCGGCCTTCTCAACATCCTTTCTTACCATTTCATCATTTTCATCCTGTAAAAATCCTATAGCGTCTTTGACTTTTCTTTTACTTTTGACATATCCCCAAAATCCATTTTTATTTCTTTTGACGTCTCTTGCAAGCCTTAATTCATTGACAGCTTTAAATAATCTGATTTGTGCCCTGCAGGTTCTGCAGACAGCATTATATTCTTCTTTAGACATGCCTCCCTCTTTCCATTTCATAAACATTTCTTTCTTCCTTTTTAACATGTGTTTAAGTTCTGTGTTCATCCATCCTGGTTTCCTTAAATGCTTCCTATTCTTCCCTCTTTTCAGAATTGTTAATGATTGTGCTTTGAGGACCTCATTTTTCAAGATTTCCCATCCTTCCTGGACATTTTGTCCTTAAGGATATCCAGCCATTTGATCCGATTCTCTTTCTGAGTCCCTTAAAATCTGCCTTTCTGAAATCTAACCTTGAAGTCTGAGTCGTCACAGGTCTTCCTCCTCTAGTTATCCAAAATTCTAAAATAGCATGGTCGCTACCTCCTAGGGCCCAGCCACGCTTACCTCCTTAATCATTTCCTCCCTGTTTCTAAGGATTGGATCCAAGGTAGCAGATCACCTTGTTTTCTCCTCTACCTTTTGGAAGATAAAGTTGTCAGCAAGATAGGATAAGAATTTGCTTGATGCAGGGTTGGACTGGCCTGGTGGGGTACTGGGGATTGGTGGGCCCTTGGCTGTGGGGAGGAGAGGAGGAGAAGAAGAAAAAAATAAAGTCTGCGGTTTTTAGGGGCATGGGCCCTTTAAAAGCACAGGCCACGTATGTGAAGAGGTGAGCGCACGCAGCGTTCATTACCTGAACAGCCGCGGCGCGTGTCCCGATGGATACTGGTTAGTGTGCGCCCGTCGTCACTGGCGTATGAAGTCAGTGTCATGCGCCGCATGCGACGGGCGCACACATTTACTGCCGGCCTCTGCTATGTCGACGGTCATTTTAATATGAGCATACCAGACCTGCAGAGAAGGACGCCGCCGCTGGGAGCACAGGAAGGTAAGAGGAATGTTTTTTTTTTTTGCTTCTCTCTCTCTTTCCCTCCGGGGGGCCAGGATGGATACCCATACGGGGAGCCAGGATGGATACACATGGGGGGCCAAGATGGATACCCATACGGAGGGGGGGGCCAGGATGGATACACAGGGGGCCAGGATGGATACACATACGGGGGGCAGGATGGATACACATATGGAGGGCCAGGATGGACACACATACAGGGGGCCAGGATGGATACCCATACGGGGGCCAGGATGGATACCCATACGGGGGGGCCAGGGTGGATACACATGGGGGGCAGGATGGATACACATACAAGGGGGCAGGATCGGTACACAGACAGGGGGCCAGGATGGATATCCATGGGGCAGGATGGATACACATACAGGGGCCAGGATGGATACACTACGGGGGGCCAGAATGAAAACACATACGGGGAGCCAGGATGGATACACATGGGGTCAGGATGGATACACATGGGGGGCAGGATGGATACACATACGGGGGGCCAGGATGGACACACATATTGGTGGCCAGGATGGATACGGGAAACATATGGGGGCCAGGATGGATACACATAGGGGGGCCAGGATGGATATCCATGGGGGCAGGATGGATACACATACGGGGCCAGGATGGATACACTACGGGGAGGCCAGAATGAAAACACATACGGGGAGCCAGGATGGATACACATGGGGTCAGGATGGATACACATGGGGGGGCAGGATGGATACACATACGGGGGGCAGGATCAGTACACATACGGGGGGCCAGGATGGATACACATTGGTGGCCAGGATGGATACACATACGGGGGGCCAGGATGGATACACATTGGGGCCAGGATGGATACACATATGGGGGCCAGGATGGATACACATAGGGGAGCCAGGAGGGATATCCATGGGGGCAGGATGGATACACATAAGGGGGCCAGGATGAATACACTACGGGGGGGCCAGAATGAAAACATAAGGGGAGCCAGGATGGATACACATGGGGTCAGGATGGATACACATGGGGCAGGATAGATACACATATGGGGGCCAGGATGGATACACATACTGGGGGCCAGGATGGATACACATATTGGTGTCAGGATGGATACACATATTGGTGTCAGGATGGATACACATACGGGGGGCCAGGATGGATACACATACGGGGGGCCAGGATGGATACACATACAGGGGGCCAGGATGGATACACATACAGTGCCTACAAGTAGTATTCAACCCCTGCAGATTTAGCTGGTTGACACATGCGGAATTAACTTGGCATTGTGACATTTGTACTGTAGATCAGCCTGGAAGTGGGAAATGCACTGCAGCAAAAATTTTTGTTGTAATTTTTTTTTTTTTTTTTTAAAAAACGTTAAAAGTAAATTCAGAGTGTCATTTATTATTCAACCCCTCAAACCACAAGAATTCTGTTTGGCCCCCCTAAAGTATTAAGAAGTAGTTCAGGCACCAAGAATAATGAGCTTCACATGTGTGGATTAATGATCTCTTTTGCCAGCCTTTTCTGACTATTTAAGACCCTCCCCAAACTTGTGAACAGCACTCATACATGGTCAACATGGGAAAGACAAAGGAGCATTCCAAGGCCATCAGAGACAAGATCGTGGAGGGTCACAAGGCTGGCAAGGGGTACAAAACCCTTTCCAAGGAGTTGGCCCTACCTGTCTCCACTGTTGGGAGCATCATCCGTAAGTGGAAGGCTTATGGAACTACTGTTAGCCTTCCACGGCCTGGACAGCCTTTGAAAGTTTCCTCCCGTGCCGAGGCCAGGCTTGTCCGAAGAGTCAAGGCTAACCCAAGGACAACAAGGAAGGAGCTCCGGGAAGATCTCATGGCAGTGGGGACATTGGTTTCAGTCAATACCATAAGTAACGTACTCCACCGCAATGGTCTCCGTTCCAGACGAGCCCGTAAGGTACCTTTACTTTCAAAGCGTCATGTCAAGGCTCGTCTACAGTTTGCTCATGATCACTTGGAGGACTCTGAGACAGACTGGTTCAAGGTTCTATGGTCTGATGAGACCAAGATCGAGATCTTTGGTGCCAACCACACACGTGACGTTTGGAGACTGGATGGCACTGCATACGACCCCAAGAATACCATCCCTACAGTCAAGCATGGTGGTGGCAGCATCATGCTGTGGGGCTGTTTCTCAGCCAAGGGGCCTGGCCATCTGGTCCGCATCCATGGGAGGATGGATAGCACGGCCTACCTGGAGATTTTGGCTAAGAACCTCCGCTCCTCCATCAAGGATCTTAAGATGGGTCTAATTTCATCTTCCAACAAAACAACGACCCAAAGCACACAGCCAAGAAAACCATGGCCTGGTTCAAGAGGGAAAAAGTCAAGGTGTTGGAGTGGCCTAGTCAGTCTCCTGACCTTAACCCAATTGAAAACTTGTGGTAGGAGCTCAAGATTAAAGTCCACATGAGATACCCAAAGAACCTAGATAACTTGGAGAAGATCTGCATGGAGGAGTGGGCCAAGATAACTCCACAGACCTGTGCCGGCCTGATCAGGTCTTATAAAAGACGATTATTACCTGTAATTGCAAACAAGGGTTATTCCACGAAATATTAAACATAGGGGTTGTATAATAATTGACCCACACTTTTATGTTTAAAATTTATTAAAATTCAACTGAGCAACATAACTTTTTGTTTTGTAAGATTTATGCTTCTGTTAATAAATCCTACTCTCGTTTGCAGTTTGAAGGCTCTAACTTATTTGCATCTTATCAAACCAGCTAAATCTGCAGGGGGTTGAATACTACTTGTAGGCACTGTATGGGGAGCCAGGATGCATATATATGGGGGCCAAGATGGATTTATGGGGGAGGAGGGCAGGACAAGGGCCCAGGATGCATATATATGAGGGGACAAGCACAAGGAGATATCAAAAATGAATTGAATAAAATAATAAATATATGTAAATAATAATAAATAATCTGTAATAGTATCGCCTAGAAAAATGGGATGGCAGACCATCCAGATAAATCAAACAAAGAAAACACTGAGAAATGGTGGGATGGCAGGTGGTAGGGTAAAAGTGTATGTGAATACCAAAATAAAAAATGAAAAAATAAAAATGTAAAAATAAATAATAATAAATGATGAATAAATCAAATGTATATATAATACATGATGTATAAATATATATAAATAAAATTAATAAAACAAGTAAAATTGAATAAAGATTCAAATAAGATTAGCCTTTATTGACATATGGCATAATACAGACTCACAATATAATAATATATGTGTTAAAATATGATAAAATAGGGCTCACACAAAATTTTCATTCATTAAAGATAATTAGAAGATATACAATAAATAAATCAACTAGGCTCATGGGTGTAACCAGGTAAATGACCCACAAATGCGCTCAAAGGTAATAATGCCTGATCTAAGGTGCAGGTGTGCAACAAACAAAACACTGCACTGTATGCACATAGGAGGCTGAAAAGTATATAAACCACTGAATGTGGCTCTATGTGGTGCTAAAAAATATAAAACGATATTAACCACAATGAAATGTGCACACGATATGTGTGGAATATGTGCAATGTGCAAAACACAAGAACGCATAAAATGTGCCAAAAAATGAGGCAATATAAAGCACAGAAACATACAATCAATGTAGATAAAAGGTGCAATGTGCAAAAAGCTGTGCCAAAAAAGAGAACCGAGTATGCATATGTGAGGATAATATACCTGGGAGCCACGTCTTAGCGACACACACAATATTGCTTCTGGCTCCAGGTATATAATAATAATAAGAATAATAATCTTTATTTATATAGCGCCATCATATTCCGCAGCGCTTTACAGTTTAA
>JARQOD010008487.1:0-35344 GCA_033576555.1 Oophaga sylvatica
TATAATGCACTCCCCATAGGCAGCCTCTATATTATAATGCACACCCATAGGCAGCCTCTATATTATAATGCACCCCATAGGCAGCCTCTATATTATAATGCACCCCCACAGACAGCCTCTATATTGTAATGCACTCCCCATAGACAGCCTCTATATTATAATGCACCCCCACAGGCAGCCTTTATATTATAATGCACCCCATAGGCAGCCTCTATATTATAATGCACCCCATAGGCAGCCTCTATATTATGCACCCCCACAGACAGCCTCTATATTGTAATGCACTCCCCATAGACAGCCTCTATATTATAATGCACCCCCACAGGCAGCCTCTATATTATAATGCACCCCCACAGGCAGCCTCTATATTATAATGCACCCCCACAGACAGCCTCTATATTGTAATGCACTCCCCATAGGCAGTCTTATTTATAATGCACCCCATAGGCAGTCTTATTTATAATGCACTCCCCATAGGCAGCCTTATTTATAATGCACCCATAGGCAGCCTTATTTATAATGTACCCCATAGGCAGTCTTATTTATAATGCACCCCCCATAGGCAGCCTTATTTATAATGCACCCCCACAGGCAGCCTTATTTATATTGCACCCCATAGGCAGCCTTATTTATAATGCACCCCCCATAGGCAGCCTTATTTATAATACACCCCCACAGGCAGCCTTATTTATAATGCACCCCATAGGCAGTCTTATTTATAATGTACCCCATAGGCAGTCTTATTTATAATGCACCCCCATAGGCAGCCTTACTTATAATGCACCCCCAAAGGCAGCCTTACTTATAATGCACCTCCATAGGCAGCCTTACTTATAATGCAGCCCCATAGGCAGCCTTACTTATAATGCACCTCCATAGGCAGCCTTACTTATAATGCACCCCCACAGGCAGCCTTACTTATAATGCACCCCAACAGGCAGCCTTACTTATAATGCACCCCCATAGGCAGCCTTACTTATAATGCACCCCCATATGCAGCCTTACTTATAATGCACCTCCATAGGCAGCCTTACTTATAATGCACCCCCCATAGGCAGCATTATTTATAATGCACCCCCATAGGCAGCCTTATTTATAATGGACCCCCATATGGAGCCTCTGTAGTATAATGCAGCCCCTTTACAAAAATAATAAATCCAGTACTCACCTCTCTTGCTCCCGGCTCCTGCGCTGCTCACTGCTCTCCCTCTCAGCGTCTGACAGCGGGCGCCGGGCAGTGACATCATCGTGCCCGCTGTCAGATGCTGAGAAGGGGATGATGGGACAAAAGGAGTGCTCGCTACTTCTCTCTCAATGTGGTCAGCTGTATTGGCAAGATGCCGATACAGCTGACCCTCCGATGACGGGCGGGGAGCCCACTACTGGCACAGGGCCCCCCACCGCCTGCTCAGGGGCCACATAGCGGCCGGGCGGCAGAGCAGGGAGAGCGATTCTCCCTGCTCTGCCGCAGAATGTAACTGTATCGGCGCGCTGTGCACGCTAATACAGTTTAGTAGCGTAGCTCTGGGTGGGCCCCCTCCAAGCGCGGGGCCCGGGGCCACCGCCCTCTCTGGCCCCCCGGTAGCTACGCTACTGCATAGAATGTATATATATACCTGTCATTGTGACATGTATACACTGTGTGCAGAATTATTAGACATGTTGTATTTGAGAGGATTCTTTTTATTATTGAACAACAACTATGTTCTCAATCAACCCAAAAGACTCAAATATCAAAGCTTAATATTTTTGGAAGTTGGAGTGGTATTTTTTTTAGATTTGGCTATCTTAGGAGGATATCTGTTTGTGCAGGTAACTATTACTGTGCAGAATTATTAGGCAACTTATTAAAAACCAAATATATACTCATCTCACTTGTTTATTTTCACCAGGTAAACCAATATAACAACACAAAATTTAGAAATAAACATTTCTGACATTCAAAAACAAAAAAAAAATCAGTGACCAATATAGCCCCTTTCCATCCATAGATACTGTCAGTTGCTTGATCTGTTTACGATCAACATTGCGTGCAGCAGCCACCACAGCCTCCCAGACACTGTTCCGAGAGGTGTACTGTTTTCCCTCCCTGTAGATCTCACATTTTATGAGGGACCACAGGTTCTCTATGGGGTTCAGATCAGGTGAAAAAGGGGGCCATGTCATTATTTTTTCTTCTTTTAGACCAGCGGTTCTCAACCTGTGGGTCGCGACTCCGGCGGGGGTCGAACGACCAAAACACAGGGGTCGCTTAAAGGAGCCGGCGGCTGCAGCACTGTAGTGACAGCTGCAGCCGCCAGCTTCAAGAAGACATCCATACTTACCTTCCGTCGCTGCGTCCCTGTCGGCCACGGCAGCTTCCTCCTGGCAGTGCGGTGACGTAGTACCGCTCATTAAGGTAATGAATATGGACGTGACGCCACTCCCATAGGCGTGGCATCCATATTCATGCCCTTAATGAGCGGTATTACGTCACCGCTGCGCACAGGAGGAAGCTGACGCGGCCGACAGGGATGCAGGGACCTGCAGTGACGGAGCGAGGAGGGTAAGTATGATGGGGGAGGACGGGGGAGCCCAGCCATGCAAGGGTGGGAGGGGGTAGCGGAGCCATATATACAGGATGGGAGGGGGAGCGGAGCCATATATACAGGATGTGAGTATGGGAGCGGAGCCATATATACAGGATGGGGGGATGGGAGCGGAGCCATGTATACAGGATGGGAGGGGGAGCGGAGCCATATATACAAGGATGGGAGGGTGGGAGCGGAGCCATGTATACAGGATGGGAGGGGGAGCGGAGCCATATATACAGGATGGGAGGATGGGAGCGGAGCCATGTATACAGGATGGGAGGGGGAGCGGAGCCATGTATACAGGATAGGAGGGGGAGCGGAGCCATATATACAGGATGGGAGGATGGGAGCGGAGCCATGTATACAGGATGGGAGGGGGAGCGGAGCCATGTATACAGGATGGGAGGGGGAGCGGAGCCATGTATACAGAATGGGAGGATGGGAGCGGAGCCATGTATACAGGATGGGATGGGGAGCGGAGCCATATATACAGGATGGGAGGATGGGAGCAGAGCCATATATACAGGATGGGAGGGGGAGCGGAGCCATGTATACAGGATGGGAGGGGGAGCGGAGCCATGTATACAGGATGGGAGGGGGAGCGGAGCCATATATACAGGATGGGAGGATGGGAGCGGAGCCATGTATACAGGATGGGAGGGGGAGCGGAGCCCTATATACAGGATGGGAGGATGGGAGCAGAGCCATATATACAGGATGGGAGGGGAGCGGAGCCATGTATACAGGATGGGAAGGGAGCGAGCCATGTATACAGGGTGGAGCGGAGCCATGCATACAAGGGTGGGAGCGGAGCCTTGTATACAAGGGAGTCACATTCACATTATAAATGTTATAATTAAATGATGAGTTTGCACTACTACTAAACTACAACCCCGTCCATAGCCCAGCCCCCTTATGACCAAAGCCCCACCCCTGCCACACCTCCATCCCCGCCCTGCCGGGCCCTGGAAGAACGGTCTTTCTTGAAGCCGATCCCTGGTGCAAAAAAGGTTGGGGACCACTGGCTTAAAGCCATCGGAAAATACATATTTCCGATGGCTTTAGCCCAGTGGCGTAGCATGGGCGGGCGTAGGGCGCGGGCATAGCGTGGGCGGGCGGGGGGCGGTCTGCCCCAGGCAGCACGTGTGTGGGGCGGTCCGCCCCAGGCAGCACGTGTGTGGGGCGGCGTGGCAGGAGCAGCAATTCCTCCCACGGAGTCACAGTGCAGCGGCCCGGGACCCTCCGGAGCTGAGCGGCGGGTCGGTGAGTCCACTGTGCGGGGAGAGGGGGACCCGGCCTGAGCAGGCGGCGCAATACTTACCTCCCCTGCCTCCGTAGCTCTGGCCCCAGGGCGTGCAGGCGCCGCCTTCTTTCACAGGCGCCTGGATACCATCATCGCGCGGCTGTGCGAGAGCGCGCGCGACAGGTGAGATGTGAGGTGCATGTGTCTGTGTGTATCAGTGTGTCACGCTGTCTCTGTATACAGGAGGACCGGGTCTATGCTGACCCTAAGCTGGGGTCCTGACTAATCCCTCTACCTGGAGGTACTGTTGATGGTACAGAGGTCCAGGCCGCCAGCGTAACCCTATCTCCTGTGAATCCCTAACCACTGTAATCTAGTCCTGAGAAGGACCCTGATTACCACCACAGGGAACAGGAAAGTAACTGCCTTCACACACAGTATAAGACGAACGAGACAGAACAAGGGGTAAAATAAAAGACCACCTTGCATACAAAACTATCACTACAGAGGGAACACCAACGGGTAAGGAGATAAATAATAAAGCGAGGAGAGGAGAAAACCACAACAGGTACTCTTAGCTTTAGACTTCTCAATACGATCCGCTCTGCTGGTCTGCATGAATGCTTTCACCGACACTTCCCCAGCAGACAGGCAGGTATATGAAGGAAACCAATTACCACAACATTAATTGCAGCTGAGCGAGGCTGGTCTAGTCCAGCACAGAGAGAGGAAGAATTAACTCCCTCAGTGCCGAAAAACACCCAGCACCAGAACCTCAGCTGTGAGAAGTCAGGGTGTGCAATCGCGACAATCTTCGCAGTGACACACCCGTGACACAGTGTGTTGGTGTGTGTGGTGTCTGCCTGCGTGTGTGTATGTGAGAGAGTGCTGCGGTGCTGTCTGTGTGTGGTGCTGTATGTGTGATGGTGATGGGGGAGGCAGTGATGGTGGTGAGGAGGCAACGATGATGATGGGGAGCCAATGATGATGGGCAGGCAAAGATGATGATGATGGGGAGGCGATGATGATGGGCAGGCAATGATGATGATGATGATGGGGAGGCAATGATGATGGGGAGCCAATGATGATGAGCAGGCAATGATCATGATGATGGGGAGCCAATGATGATGGGCAGGCAATGATGATGATGATGATGGGGAGGCGATGATGATGGGGAGCCAATGATGATGGGCAGGCAATGATGATGATTGGGAGCCAATGATTATGGGAAGGCAATGATGATGATGGAGAGCCAATGATGATGGGCAGGCAATGATGATGATGGGGAGGCGATGATGATGGGGAGCCAATGATGATGGGCAGGCAATGATGATGATGGGGAGCCAATGATGATGGGCAGACAATGATGATGATGATGGGGAGGCAATGATAATGATGATGGGGAGGCAATGATGATGGGGAGACGATGATGATGATGGGGAGGCAATGATGATGATAATGGGGAGTCTTTCCACAGTGCCCTTTCCTGAGCCGTAACAGTGCAGAACGCAGCACAGTGCAGAGGAGAGCTCCATATTTTGTATGGAGCATTATATGGGGACAGTATTCTTTATGGAGCATTATATTTGGCCCATAATACTGTATGGAGGACTATGTGGTGCCCATAATATTGTATGGAGGACTGTAATTATTTTTTGGTTTGGGGGTCACCGCAACATGAGGAACTGTATTGCGGGGTCACGGCATTAGAAAGGTTGAGAACCACTGTTTTAGACCTTTACGGTCCAGCCACGCTGTGGAGTATTTGGAGGCATGTGATGGAGCATTGTCCTGCATGAAAATCATGTTTTTCTTGAACGATACCGACTTCTTCCTGTACCACTGCTTGAAGAAGATGTCTTCCAGAAACTGGCAGTAGGTTTGGGAGTTGAGCTTCACTCCATCCTCAACCCGAAAAGGTCCCACAAGTTCATCTTTGATTATACCAGCCCATACCAGTACCACACCTCCACCTTGCTGGCGTCTGAGTCGGAGTGGAGCTTTCCAACCTCGGGCCCATCCATCTGGCCCATCAAGAGTCATTCTCATTTCATCAGTCCATAAAACCTTAGAAAAATCAGTCTTAACATATTTCTTGGCCCAGTCTTGACGTTTTATCTTATGTTTCTTGTTTGTTTTTCAGCCTTCCTTACCTGGGCCATGTTTCTGAGTATGGCACACCTTGCGCTTTTTGATACTCCAGTAACATTGCAGCTCTGAAATATGGCAAAACTGGTGCCAAATGGCATCTTGGCAGCTTCACGCTTGATTTTCCTCAATTCATGGGGAGTTATTTTGCGCTTTTTTTTTATCAACACGCTTCTTGCGACCCTCTTGGCTATTTGCCATGAAACGATTGATTGTTCGGTGATCACGTTTCAAAAGTTTGGCAATTTTAAGACTGCTGCATCCCTCTGTAAGACATCTCACAATTTTTGACTTTTCAGAGTCCGTCAAATCTCTCTTCTGACCCATTTTGAAAAAGGAAAGGAAGTTGCCTAATAATTAAGCACACCTTATATAGGGTGTTGATGTCATTAGACCACACCCCTCCTCATTACAGAGATGCAAATCACCTGATTTACATAATTGGCAGTTGGCTTTCAAGCCTATACAGGTTGGAGTAGGACAACATGTATAAAAAGGATGATGTGATCAAAATACTCATTTGCCTAATAATTCTGCACACAGTGTATATATATTATATATATATATATATTTATAGTTCATACACTTCTACATAGCATAATAGCCGCTAATTCAATTGCCGGCTTCTGTAAAATCATTACAGAACCCGACATGAAATCACACATGGTTTACATACAGTAACCGCTGACGTCACTGAGGCTGTGCGGAGTCCCCGGGTGACCTGAAGTGAACTCGATAGCATGGGAAAAAATCAATTAAGTTTAACACGCTACTCAGTTCACCTCCGGTTAGCTGGGGAGACTGCACAGAGATGACCACATTCATTCTGCGAGGGTTTACAGCAGGGCTGGTCGCATTAGCACCGGTCCCTGCTGTAAACCTGTTAACCCCTTGTGATGGATTGCAGCGGGGGACCTGACTGAAAGGAGGAGAGGTATGGATATTGTTGCTTTTTTATTTTATTTTTGTTACAGGAGAACAATGGATTCAGAAGAATTATCAGTACAATAAAATATGGTCAAAAACTATGTGTATTTATTAAATTAAAATATTTTTAATTAATGTGTTGTGTTTTTTTAACCATTTACTACAATAGGATTGATAATTGATAGTTGTGTTATGGAAATTTAATTAGGATAAATCTATCCTGAAGTGTTTGCTGGTGCCGTTCCCAATTTTCTATTAAATATCTTTTTGAGCGCTCAGAACTAAATGAGGACTGTTATGATTTGGTAGCTGAGGAGAGCAAGCAAAAAAGGCAATACACCAGAGAGGTTGGAATCTACTGGATTGCAGTACCCTGACTAACCACCACAACTAAAGGCAGCCGTGGAGCGTACCTACGTTGGTCCTAGACGCCTCGTCACAGCCTGAGAGGTTAACTACACCTAAAGATAGAAAGAGGAAAACTATCTGCCCCGGAGCAGATCCCCAAAGAACAAAGGAAGCCCCCAAACATGTAATGGCGGTTAGACAAGAGGAAATACAGACACAGACAGAAAATAGTATGAGCAAACGTTGGGGCCCAATCTTCCTAGACAGAAAAGGATAGGATGGACACTTACTGCAATCCCAAAAAACCCTAAAAAGTACCAACTCTACTAATTGCAAAAACACCTGAGATCACACGACCTCTACCACCTAAATTAGTTCTCTGGTGTAACAAAACTAAGCCGCAGCCACTGAAAAAACTGGAAAAGGCAAAAGAACAAACAACAGTGGCTCAGACAAACTGAGAGGAGCACAAGCCCCCGGAGGGGACCTGGCTGACCTCCACAAAAGTGCAGGAAACAATGCAAAAAGCAAGCACAAAAACAAAAAACAGAAAATCTCTTATCTGAGAGCAGGAGATGCAGGCAAGACACAGCAAGCTTCCAAGAGAACCAGGAATCACAGTTGAGACAAGAACAATTGATCACCGGCAACCCTGATGGGAGGGAACCTCCCTTATATAAGACCAGTCTGTAACTCCTGATTGCCAATCTTCACAATCTTCATTGAATGGTTCAGTACTGTTTGTAACCACCAGAGGGAGCTTCTGCTCAGAATTCATTTCTAACACATTCACAACAGAGGACTGTCCACAACGGAAGTGTCAGTATAACAGTTCGTCAAGACCACAGTTTATTATTCATTCAAGGTTTTATACGTTTACAAAAAGGGGCTGGTTAGTCAATTAACATACAATTAAAAGCTGCTAGATTATTGGCTGTTCTAGTGTAAGTATGATAATTATGATAATTATGATAAAAGGGCTGAAGTTGCAGATTTATTGTTTACTGTTCTTTGCCCTAGCTTTCTTACATGACTCGAAAAGAAAAACAATAGATATTTATTAAGACTCTCTGTACTTGTTCCTTATGAAGGCCAGGGTCGTTTTTTAACGACTGATTATAGCTGGCATCAGCTTTTGCATAGATATGTGTGGGCACAGGATTTTTAGCAAGTGAGATCTATCTAACTGTGAATGCATATATGTGAATATACTTTGAATATATGGAATACATATATATTTCCATGACAGTCCCCCCTTAAATACCACTTGCCCTAAAAACCTGCTCCTGTCCCAAAGCGATGCAATCTTTTGTGCTGCCGGCGGGTTGAGAATATGCCTAGCGCATGCCTCCCCCACCGAATACAGACTTTTCGCAAATGGGCGGTCAGGAGGACTGTCCCTGTCAGGGGTTTATGTGTTTGCAATCATAGTCTCTTTATTTAACTGCATGTTCAGAAAAAAACGTGTGTATTCTTCATCAGGTAGGTCATCTGTCTGGTCAGTCAGAGCATCCACGACATCCTTCATGGCTTAGGTGTCTCTCCTGGTACGGGAGCTTCCTTGCAATGCGATACGTGGATCCAAGCAGGCTTTCCCTCTAGTTACACAGAGGTTGTGGTCATCTGGGTCTCTTGGACAGGACCATCAAATCTGGCAATGAAGAGAAAAAAACTCGAGAATGGACATTAGTTTTTGACCAATTCAATTACATAAGCAAACAAGATATCATTTTGCATATTCTGCTGCTGAGGGAAGTATGCACCTAACTTGGGACTAGACCCAAACAAAATTTCGCATGGTGACAGCTTTTCTGGGTCTCTGGGAGTGTACCTTACGCTAAACAGTGCAATTGGGGGTGTGTCTCATGCCATGGTTTGCGTGTCTCTTGGGCAATTTTCAACATCCTATTCTTAAGTGTTCCGTTCAGTCTTTCTACTTTCCCACTGCTCTGGGGGTGGTAAGGAGTGTGTAGGTCTAAATCTGACCCTACTGCTAACCAGATCTCTTGTGTCAGATTTGCTGTGAATTCTGGTCCCTGATCACTTTCTATCATTTCTGGAACCCCGTATCTGCACACTATTTTCCGAAAGTAGCTTCTTTGCAGTAGTCTTTGCTGACTTGGAAGGCTTCTGTCCATCTTGAAAACACTTCTTTGACCACAATGGCGTATTTGAATCCTTCACTTGGCGATATCTGGATGTGGTCTATCTGGATCCTCTGAAGCTGGTAGAGTGGTCTTGCCAGATGAGGTGGGGGGGACTTTCTTCCACACGTCCAGGCTTGCATTTTCCGCAGGTCAGACAGCTGCTGGTGAATTTGGCTGTTAGGGTGGAGATCCCTGAAGCGAACCAGTAAACACCAATCAGATCATTCATCTGTGTCTTTGATATGTGGGTGTGGGTCCATGTGCCCACCATAGGGTGCATACTTTGTGGTAGGCAGAGTTTGAAGTCCATTATTGATAGTCTTCCTTCTTCACGTGTTGCTTTTTTCGCATTCAGTTCTTCTTCTCCTTTTGGAGCTTGGTCTTGCAACTTCTTGAGCAGATCCCAGGACGTCTTTTTGTCAGGTTTCTTGTCTTCAGTCGTCATGTAGTAGCCGTCCGGCTCTACGACCTCTCCCACTTCTCCATGTTGTCTTCCTTTGGCCGCTTCTTTGGCTGCCATGTCCACCATGTTATTGCCTCACGCCTCTTCTGTTCTCAGTTTTTCATGCACTTTGATTTTTCAAATTGCCACCATTTTGGAAGTTGGAGTACACCCAGTAGGTCCCTGAAGGCTCCATGATGCTTCACGGTTGTCCCGTTTGCTGTGATGAAGTCCCTTGTAGCTCAGATGGGCCCAAAGTCATGTGCTATGCCATGCGAGTACCTGTAGTCGGTGTAGATGTTTGCAGTCTTGCCTTCTGCCATCTGGCAGGCCTTCGTCAGCGCTATCAGTTCTGCTTCCTGGGCTGACAGGCTAGGTGACAGACTTCTGGACCACAGGATTTCTTGATTGCTGGTCACTGCACTTCCTGTGTGGAAACTTCTTCATCATCTGCAAATCTGGAGCCATTCTGTAATTCTGTAAATTTTGTTCTGGAAAGTCCATATTGTATCCCCCCTTGGGAGTGGGAGTAGAGTAGCCGGGATGAGGACTGTAGGCAGGGCCGGCTCCAGGTTTTTGAGGGCCCCGGGCGAAAGAGTCTCAGTGGGCCCCCCGTTTAACACATACCACGATTCATGATGCACAGATACAGCTGAGAAATATAGGTATAGTACAATGCCAGATTTCACTTCTTACATGAGTGATAGCGCCCGACTCAACGCAAGTCAATTGGTGCAGAAACGGTGCATATCCGCACATAGAATTGACATGCTCCGGAAATGAACCCGCAGCGTTTATGCTGGTGATTTTTCCGCATGTGCACAGCGGTTTTTAGTTTACATAGACTATAATGGCACTGTTCAACGCAGGAGAATCTGGTGTGGATCCGCAGCAGAATCCGCAACGTGTGCACAGACACGAAAATGAAGGTAAAAATCTGCGTTTTTTATGCAGATTTTCAAGCATTTTTTCATGCGGTTTTGTATGCATTTTTGTAGGCTAAATAAAGATCTATTATTTACCAAAAAAAAAAAAGAATTGTGATGTCATTTCTTGTTCAGCCTCTTCATATCCTGGCTTTCGTATGTTGGGTTAACACTACGCCATCCAATCAATTAGGGACAGAATAGAAATTAAACAGGGATGAATTTTACCAGTACAGGGGCTGTAGGACCACAAGTATCAGCATAACCTGATATGTAGACAGCACTCAATACTGCTTATGAACTCGCCTCCAGTTAGCTGTTACGTACTACAAAGCTCAGGGTGCCCAGTCAGACCATGAAAGGTCATAGTGTCTCTGGATGCTACTACAACCCCAATCATGCATATCAGATGAGCTGACATATGAGCACACATCGGCCCGGATGAATCAGGGGTGCTTGGCATATCTGACATTATGGAGATATGAATCATACAGATTTGAGGAGACCCCGCCAGCTGCATATACACTGACTCTGCACTCAGGTGTCTGACGGAGCAGGAGCTGCAGACACCTGAGGCTTCACTGTGGTTAGAAGACATGGGAGAGGTGAAAGGACAGAGCATATTGTCAGGGAGGAGTTTAGGGGATTAAACCTGGGAAAGCAAAAACTTTCCAAACTTCAGGATGGCAACTAATCACAAAGAGGAGAAGCTTACTGTTATGGTCAGCCCAGGAGCCAGTCCCCCGTGCACAGCAGCAGAGACTCACTGAGAGGCCCTCCCCCCTCCGTCACTCCTCTCTTCCTGTTCCTGCGTCTGCTGCCTGTCACCTCATCACAGACCACAGCAGAGACAGCCAGCCGGAGAGCAGCATAATGTATGCTAACAGGGGAGGAAGGGGGCCCGTTTGACCCTCATATCACCTGCGTGCAGTAGAGCGGGCCCCCTGCTTCTCCTGTTAGCAGTAATACTGGCGCCGGCTGTCATTCTCCTCATTGCTTTGCATGCACCACTTGAACCGGCAGTATGTCTGCCCATGCTGAGTGGGCCCCTCCGTCTTACCAGGGCCCCGGCACTTGCCCGGGTGTGCCGGGTGCTGACGCCGGCCCTGACTGTAGGTCTGGAGACGGTGACATTATGAGACAAAGGCGATAGAGGCGGTGGGGAGATTATTGTTGGTTGAGCTTGATTGAAGATTGCCAAGATGTCGTGTGGAGTGAGAGTTTCCAGTGGCTGTCCAAGAGTGATGTCAGCAACCTTGTCCAGGAAGGTGTGTGCTGCAGATACTGCCATCAGGCAGGAGGGTGCTCCTCTTGCAACTAGATCCAAGCGGCTGAGAGGCAGCCTAAAAGTCTCTGTTTTCCCCCGTGAATCCATGCCAGGACTCCAGTAGCATGACCTTCTTTCTTCCATCAGGTAGACGGAAAGACTTCTCGTAGTCAGGTAGGCCTGGTATTGTCGCTGAGACTGTGGAGTTCTTCCAATCTCCTGAATGGGTTGAAGGCTGTGTCTGATAGAAGGAGCAGGGTTGCGTTGATGCAAGCGCACAGAGGCTGCATTAGGACTGAGGCATCAGGGATCCAGGTTCTGCAATACGACACTAGACCAGGGAAAGCCTGCAGAATTTTTGGAGTTGTTGGGGGGCCATCTTCTCCACAGTGGTCTTCCAGTCTTTTGACATGTGTTTCGTCTGGTGGGCAATACAGTGTCCTAGGGATGTAACTTGCTTCTGACATCACTGGACTTTGTTCTTCCAGACCTTGCGTTGCTGTTCTTCCAGGTAGAGTAGGAGAGACAAGGAATGGACTGTGCAGGTGTCGATGTCAACCACACAAAAGAGAAGGTCATCCACGTGTTGTAGAAGAGTGACTCTTGCATATTCTGCAATCCAGTTGACAAGGATGGAGGACATTGTCTTGGTGAAACTTGAAGGGCTTGTTCTGAGCACCTTGAGGCAACACTGTCCATATGCACTGCACTGGTGCGTGAAGGCAGGCCTCCAGGTGGAGGGGAAACACTGAAGAAGGCACTGGCCAGGTTGATCACCGTGAATACCGTTGCGGTGACTGGGACTTTTGAGAGCAGAGTGTGACGGTTCAGCACTGTTGGGGTTTTAAATACCGTAGCCTCTTTCACGGCCTCCAGGCCTTGCACCATTCTGAACTCAGTGGGGTTTACAGTCTTTTTCTTCACTGTGGAAAGCTGGGATTGATTCCGATGGGCGAGGCAGCCCAGTTTGGTCTTGTCCTTCACTATGCGGCAGGGGACTCCCATCTCCCGGCACAGAGCTGGCGGGAAAACAAGCCGCCTACTAGGATCCACATCATGAGAGATGACGACCAGCTGGCTTTCTTGTTCTCCACCAAGGCAGTCACTGTGTTAGCACCTGCTCTGGTCACAGGGGGTCTTCTTGTTGGGACGTCTCCTTCACCGGCTGCTTTTTTCTCAGCACGGGCCATCAGTTGTTTCTTTTTCTCCAGCTCGGTCTCAGGTCAGTATTTGTGCACAAGTTTGAAGAGCTGAGTGGCCTTTTGCCGGTCTAGGGCCTGGGTGAACTGGTTGATTGCAGGGGGCACCTCCTGGTGCTTGCAAAAGATGAACTTCTGGCGTTGGAGCCAGATGAGGTGTTGCCATTCCATGAAGCGAGTAGGGTCCTTCTTGAGTTGAATATCCTGGCCAATGTCAAAGTTCTCAGGCCGTCTTCTTAGGCGAGTTCACTTAGACCTTCAGTTGGTCAGAAACATCTTGACTCTGGGTGATGGAGTGGCTTTTCTGGTACTATGTCCAGCACCTCCTTTGATAGGTCTACAGTGTGGTTGTTTGAGGTTTCTTCTTGGGTCAGGGGTGAAGAAAGTGTCATGGTCCCATCTTCCTGGAACACTCTGGTCGCTTTCAGCTTCTGCAGTAGGTCCACTCCCAATAGGTTGAGGGTGCAGGTCTTTGACACAACAAACTGGGACATGATGCAGTGTTCTGGCTGAGTCCACATGCTCAGGGGCTTCATAATCTGGAAATGTCTGACTTGACCATCAATTCACATGCAGGATGCAGAAGATTCTGATAGATAGGTGAGGTTGCGGAGTTCCACAAGAAAAGATCTGACTACGCCATCCACTCTCAGGATATTGGTCCCACTGGTGGGGTTCCCTGTGGACTTGGTGTGCTCCTGTCCTATGGACGGGGTTCTTCACTGCTTTCTGTGTTTCTTCTTCTTCTGGGCGAAGTCGGTGTTCTGCACCGGTTCCGGAAATGACCAAACTCGCCACAGTTGTAACACTGGACATCCCTTCTGTCCCGGGGGGACTCAATCCTTTTTGCTACTGAGAGCAGGGTATCCATTGCTATTGACGTGTACTCAGGCCTGGCTACTACCAGTGGTTTCCTGATTGGTTCTCTCAGTCCATGCCCAAAAGTCTGTGCCAACATCCGTCTGTGTGTCTGATCATGGGTAATGAGGCCCAAATCTTGAAACACTTGCATCACTCTGTCATGGAACTTCTCCACAGACTCTGTCATGTCTTGACTCATGTCATGTAGGCTGAGAGTTTGTCCTGTCAGTCTGCTTTTGGCCCATTCTCTGAGCTGCTCAATTAGCTTTGGTCCTGTCTCCCAGGCATATGCATCTAACTCTGCTGGAAGCTTGAAGTGTTCTCTCATAATTGGCCAGAATGCATCACCTGCTTTTATTTCCATTACGGTCCAGAGATCAATCCAGGTTGCTGCATACGTTCGCTGGATCTGCTGCATTTTTTGGCAAAATGGCATGGGGTGTATCCCTGGGTCTGGCAGCATACTGATCACCTGGCTTGGGATGAAGGGCTCATAGGATGATGCCTCTACCTGTCCCTGCTCTATTGGTGCTTGTGTGTTTTCTTCCCTAGTATTGGGCAGCATGTGTGACATTGTATCTTCATCTTCATTAGATAAGAAGTGACATGGTGTGCTTGGTGCATACACTGGGTGAGATTTGGGCTTAAAAGTTGTCTTGCTGCATGGGGATTTCCCACTTCCTTGCTGAGGCTGCGGTGGATCAGTGTCATGGTTCCATGCTGGCAGCCCTGCTCGGCACTGAGGTTCCTCATTTGTGTATGTAGCTACACTTCCCCCTGTGAAGCCATAGCTGTGGGCTCTACTAGTTGTTGTGTCTGGGGGCTACATGCAGCGTCTTGTGTAGGGAGATTTGCACTTTCTTCTCCTGATATAATGACTGGCAATGTTTGTACTGTGCTTGGGATAGACAGGGTGCCCTGTGCTGGAGGCACTGAATACAGGGACACCACATTGCTTTGATTGGGTATTGACCCAGTTGATAACGAAGTAGAAAAAAGAGGAAGAGAAGGGAGGTGTGAGGTAGGAGCGAGAGAAAGAGGAGGGGAGAGAGATGGAGGGGAGAGAGGTGGAGGGGAGGGTGAAGAAGAGGAAGAGAATGAAGGAGGGGAGGGAGAGAAGAGTGGAAGGGGAAAAGGAGAGAAAGATGGAGGAGAGAGAGAGGAGAAAGATGGAGGGGGAGAAGTAGAAGAAGATGAAGAAGAAGATTTGAGAGTTGGAGAGGAAGAGATAGAAGAAGAGGAAGAGGAAGAAAATGGATGTGTCAGAGATGTGAGGGTGGGGAAAGAAGGAATGATAGGGAAAGAAGGATAGAGAGGGATGGCAGCGAGGAAAGAGGAGAAAAGTCTGAAGAAGAAGGAGAAAGGGACTGAGAGAAGAAAAAGGAGAGGGTGTCCCCCTGTGGCTCTTGAGAGGGGATCGTTGAAACAAAAATGCCTTCTCCCTGTGGAGAGAGGCGGGGAGCGTTTTTCCCTGTACAAGGCTCCTTATTCAATGAGAGCAGCCTACACCTGTCCCGTGTCTCCACAGGATGGACATGTGATGTGTGTGACTCTGAATTCTGCTCTTGTGACATGTCAGTGATCATTTTCTCACAGACGATTTAACACCTTTTCAATCTTATTCACATAAAAATCACTTCCTGGTCCGTTCAAATCAACTTGCTGTACCTTCTATACGATGCACCACTGCTCTTTTATAGCAGATGGTAATCTATTAACAAACTTTCCTCTGCCTTTCAAACAACAAAAACAAGAAAAAAAACATTTCATTATGCAGCTAAAGTCTGCCTGTCCATTTGCTTCTCACATACTCTGACCTTCTATTCACATGCCTAGCCCTTTGATTCTCACGTACTGTGTCTATTCCAAAAACCTATTCAACAAAGGTGATTAAAAATCTGAAAACTGCTGCATTCTGGTTCTGTGTGTCTTCGCTGAATGCCTGATGGGAGGGGTGAGTCAAGCCGCTGCGCAGCTGTTATTCTCCCTCAGACTGCAGTTTCCTTATCTGTGCTTCTGACCTTGGTCTAAAGCAAGCTAGTAGAAAAAAAATGGTTGGAGAATAAAACTCTAAAATAAATTGCTTAGAAAAACCTCTCAAAAATTATTTAAAAATGTACTTAAAAGAAAAACTTTAAAAACAAAAGTTAGATTTAGTAAAAAAAACTCTCGGAAAAAAGATTGACCAAAAAGGGGAGGGAAAAAAACAAAAAAAACAAAACGTATTAATCATAAAACTCTGAAAAAAAAACAACCCTTGTTACTAAAACAGCTAATTAAAAATAGAAAAGAGGTGGAAAAACTGATTGTAAAATTATGAAAACAAAAAGAAAAAATACTTTAAAACTTTTGTCTGGTAGCGTAGGCCGTATCCTCCCGCCTTCTGGGAGAAAAAATAAATAAAAATCTCGCTGCTGCCAGCACTTTCCCCCTCCCTTATATCTCTGCTTGCTGTCTCTACAGGCACTGAAATCACGTATCAAAAAAAGATTATCCCTCAGAATAGCAAAAAATGAATACAGTTCAGTCTGAATGCCTAAGAATTTTCACGCTACAGCCTGTATGTAGTCAAAAACTAGCTTAAAAAAAAAAATCAAAACCAGGAAACAGATGTGACAACGTGATTAGCAGAGGAGGGGGGTCAAAGGGGTTTCTCGCTGCTGCAGCCAGCAGTGAATGAGATAGTGACAGAGCGCACGTTGCTCTGAATGAGATTTAAAGCGACAGTACCTGATACAGACAGTGACATGTACAATGAGACAGACACCCGGGAGAATACGAATCCCTCTTTTGATGATCTGTGACACATACAAGCTGCTCTGGTAACTGATAACTCACCAATTGCACTGAGCACGCCGATGCTCCAGGTCTACCGCTTCTGATAACCGTACGCCCTGGCCGGTGCGCCGGTCACAGTAATCTGTAATAGCCTGTACAAAATTCCCGCCTGGAATACTGGGAGTATCTCCCTCCGATGTGTGAAAGAATCTGTGAGAATTTATCCAAACAAAGCTCCAACCCTTTACACCTGGAATACTGGGATTTGTCTCCCTCCGATGTGTGATGGAATCTGTGAGAACTTATCCAGCAATTTGGCTTTTCCTGCTATACAGCTTCCAGAAATCAGCAAGCAAAAACACAGTCACCGTTCCAACTTTCTCCCGGTTCACACAAAACATGAAACATACACAGCACAGCAGCAAACAACTCGGCTTATATCCCAGGGTTTTTGGATAAGGGTATGGACTTTTTACACAACCTGGGAATGCGGTGATGACCACGTCCGACCGGCTAGAAGTGTAGGCTAGGACTGGGCACAGGGAACATTCAGGTAAGATGACAGAGTTTTCTTACCTTACTTATGAAGCTGCAGTCTCCGTCCCGTGTGCCAACGCCAGGGCCAACACCCCCGTCTCTCCGGTCGGCTGGATCCTTGTGCGTTTCGTCCAATGCCACGCGTGCAGGCGCCAACTGTTATGGAAATTTAATTAGGATAAATCTATCCTGAAGTGTTTGCTGGTGCCGTTCCCAATTTTCTATTAAATATATTTTGAGCGCTCAGAACGAAATGAGGACTGTCCACAACGGAAGTGTCAGTATAACAGTTCGTCAAGACCACAGTTTATTATTCATTCAAGGTTTTATACGTTTACAAAAAGGGGCTGGTTAGTCAATTAACATACAATTAAAAGCTGCAAGATTATTGGCTGTTCTAGTGTAAGTATGATAATTATGATAATTATGATAAAAGGGCTGAAGTTGCAGATTTATTGTTTACTGTCTGCCTGCTTCTACATACTGAAAAGAAAAATGTATTTATTAGACTCTGACTGTTCCTTATGAAGCAGGGTCGTTTTTACACTGATTATAGTGGCATCACTTGCATGTATGTGTGGGCACAGGATTTTAGCAATGAGATCTATCTAATGTAATGCTATATGTGAAATACTTTGAATATATGGAATACATATTTTTTCCATACAGTGTTATGCACTCTCCATTATAACAAGATTATGTCATTTCAAGAGCTAGAACATTAACCCCTTTAACCCATTAGCCACGCTAAGGCAATGGATAGACAGCTATGCCAGAAAAGGCGCATCTTTATATGTGTGCTTTTTGCTGGGATGGTGGGCAGTGACTGTAGCCGGGGTGGCCAAAACATGGTCCCCTCAGGCTAGTAATTCTGTCCTCACTCACTGGCTTCTGTCTGCGAGAAATTCCAGGCCACGATTTTTTACAACGAATTTTACATATTAAATTACCTACACGTTTCGAATTTTGCACAATACACTCATCTAATTGTTAATCAAACCATTATCAAACCAGAAATGAATGGTTTACTGTATGTAAACCAGTGTCATTTAATGTGGTTCTGTAATGATTTACAGAAGTCGGCATTGATTAGCGGCTATTATACTATGTAGAATGTATAATATAATTTATTATACATACAGACCAAAAGTTTGGACACACCTTCTCATTCACAATTTTTTCTGTCATTTTCCTGACTATGAAAATTGTAGATACATTGAAGGCATCAAATCAACAATTAAACATGTGGATTATACATTACACTTTACAAAAAGTTGAACACTGAAAATATTCTTATATTCTAGGTTCTAGTAGCCTTTGCTTTGATTACTGCTTTGCACGCGAAGGTGAACAATGGTCTAATGTAGGTCACAACCGTGAAGCACGGAGGAGGAGGTTGAGGTGTGGGTGGTTGCATGGTGACACTTGGGGATTATTCAAATTGAAGCATACGAACACATGGCTACACGAACTGCAGCGCATGCTATTCATCGTTTGCGTTTAGTTGGACCATCATTATTTTACAACAGGGCAATGACCCCAAACAAACCTCCGATGTGTAGCTTTGACCAAGAAGAGATGTTGAGGCTACGCCAGATACGCTCCACAGTCACCAGACCTGAACTCAATCGAGATGGTTTGGGTGACTGGATCCGCTACCGCTTCATTTTGAATAAATCCCCAACATGTCACCAGCAAAGCACCCACACTATCACACCACCTCCTCCATGCTTCACGGTGGAACCAGGCATGTAGAGTCCATCCGTTCATTTCTCCGTGCAAGCATATCAAGCAAAGTGTATTGAAGAACCCAGATAAAGACATATTTCAGTGTTTCCACTTTTGTAAAGTGTAATGTATTAATGTGTTAATTCATAGTTTTGATGCCTTCAGGGTGATTCTACAATTTTCATAGTCATGAAAATACAGAAAAATCTTTGAATGAGAAGGTGTGTTCAAACTTTTGGCCTGTACTGTATATATATATATATATATATATGTCTCAATGACATGTGTATAGATGTGTGGCCCAGCTGCGCAAGGCACACGTCTCCTGGAAAATGCACAAGAAAGGTATTGTGAAGCCTGATATTCATTCACATCACACACTTCTCAACACTGCCACTAGAGGCATTTTCAGACTATTTAAGTAGTGTGACGTAGCAGTAGTTAGTTCAGTCAAGCCAGGGTGGCTCAGGAGTGAGTCATCCCATCCATCTAGAGTCAGATTAGTCATTCTAGTCTTGGAGGGAGAGGAGATAAGACTGAGATCTGAAGGAGCTCCTGTAGCTCACCGTATATTGAAGTGGAGGCTAGTACGGGTGGAGATGAGTCATCCTAGCCTAGTCAGAGCTACTCCTAAACCTGTTACCTCAGCACAAGCTGCCTGTGTTCCTTAAGGACGTGGAAGGCGACTCTCAGAGCGTGCATTGAAATCAGTTGACAGAAGTTCCTGATAGCCACTCGAAGTGGGGTCTAAGAAGGAAGAAGGAAAGGAATCACAGCAGTCACAACATCGAGTTAACTGAGGACAGGTCAGCGAGCGCTGGAAGGAAAGCTGACATTTACACCATTGCTACTCGTGCTTATGTTAAGGGCGAGAGCAGGGCGAAAGGCAAGTGGAGAAAGAGAGAAGTAAGTGATTCAGGTGACAGATCACCTTCACTTAGTAAACCGGACACCGGGGTCCGAAGCGTTGCTAGTGCTTCACGCCTAGTAATAAGAACACACCGGAGGCCTTGCTGGACTTCAGGTCACAGGAGGCAGCCCAATGTGTCGATACGTAACTGGAGTCAGGAGAACAGGAGTCTAGCGGGACGCTGCAGAAATAGACTTAGTTCTACCACAGAAAAGGCTCTACCACTATGTCGGCCGGGCGTAGTTGCTATTGAAAGAGTTAACTTGACTTCATGCAAGTTTGCACTCACATACACATTAAGGAGAAAGGAGGCCTTAAACCTGCTCAGCAATATCCCGAATGTGCATTCTCCAACCTGACCAGCTTCCCGGGACATACCTGCAACATCTACAAGTAAAGGTATGGAAAGAGACGGCATTGTGTGTGACTGAATTCTTATCTGCACCCTGCATCACCACCATAGACTTTGAGGGACCAGTCCCACCTGTGGGGGACTTAACACCTAGCTGCCATAACATCCCCTCAGAGATCTACCCTGCAGCGCTGGTCAATCAGATCAGAAACCACAGGTGGCGTCACGAACTATAACTACAATCCCCTGTAAATATTCCCCCATTGTATGAGCGCCCAGGGCCACGGACCGAGCTCTGCTGCCAGTGACATCTCCCATAGACTTCCATGGGCTCGGTGCCGAGTACCCCATAGCCCTGGTACCCACACCACTTGGTGTGTGCGACTCATATACACCTTCTCATTCAAAGATTTTTCTGTATTTTCATGACTATGAAAATTGTAGAATCACACTGAAGGCATCAAAACTATGAATTAACACATGTGGAATTATACATTACACTTTACAAAAAAGTGTGAAACAACTGAAAATATGTCTTATATTCTAGGTTCTTCAAAGTAGCCACCTTTTGCATTGATTACTGCTTTGCATGCAGAAAAGGTGAACGGATGGACTCTACATGCCTGGTTCCCACCGTGAAGCATGGAGGAGGTGGTATGATGGTGTGGGGGTGCTTTGCTCGTGACACTGTTGGGGATTTATTCAAAATTGAAGCGGTGAGCGGTCCAGCTCACCCCAAACCATCTTGATTGGGTTCAGATCTGGTGACTGTGGAGGCCAGGTCATCTGGCGTAGCACCCCAACACTCTCTTTCTTGGTCAAATAGCCCTTACACAGCCTGGAGGTGTGTTTGGGGTCATTGTCCTGTTGTAAAATAATAAATGATGGTCCAACTAAACGCTAACCGGATGGAATAGCGTGCTGCTGCAAGATGCTGTCAGGGCCGGCCCGAACGTATAGGCGAACTAGGCAGCCGCCTAGGGCGCCGACCATAAGGGGGCGCCAGAGAAAAAATAGAAAAAATTATAAAAAATCTTTTCAAAAGGCAAAAAGTTTTAGGGATGGAAAGAAAAGTGTACATAAATTTTTTTTACCATAAATTTAAAAGAAAAACCGTTGAGCTTCAATTTACGCACGGAAAGGAGGCGCTAAACTACGGACGTGAGTCGTTTGCATCGTCTGCTGACAGGTGTTTGATCCCGCACGTTTATTTTGCTCCTAAGTTTTCAAATGTTGGCAAAGCAAAGCAAAAAACCAAAAATGCACACACTACACTAAGGGGGCGCCCGAGAGAAAAAATACGTATACTTAATAGTAGGGGCGCAACAAAATAGTTTTGCCTAGGGCGCCGTAATCTCTCGGGCCGGCCCTGCCCGTGCTTTTTAATTTGTGTCACCTGTAAAATCTGTGCATTGATGAACCAGATTAAAACCCCACACAACGTCCAATAACACTGAGCCTGTACTGATGGTTCTTCATGCTGTGTATATAGTGGAGGGAGCGGTAATCTATCAGCCTCCATTGCTTCAGGCGATATGTGGTCACCGATAGGCCGGATATGTGACCTATAGGTCGGGGGCAAATCTAGTCACATGATCAGGGCTGATGGCGGCTCCAGTCACAGGAAAAGAAAAGCTATAAAATTAATAAATTCCCCCCATCTTAATTTCTGATTTTTTAGGGCGCATAAAGAACGTAATAAAAAATGCTAAAATCAAATTAAACATAAAATAATTCCATTTATTTCCTTTCTATGTCAAAATAATCAACTAAAACGTGGAGAAAAAACAGTTTTATTTCTACAATTGTTGGCTCAGATTTGTTACCAAAATCTCTGCATCTAACAAGATCAGTTTTTCTTTACATAAATGCGCTCGATTTCTGCAAGCCGTGATCAGATGACTGGGTTTTTTTTAAAAACTTTTGCCAATTTTTTTTACATCACGATCTTTATTAAAAACAGTAAACTTTCAGTTTTCACACTGGCCTGTTGTGAATGTGCTAGAAATGAATTCTGAGCAGAAGCTCCCTCTGGTGGTTACAAACAGTACTGAACTATCCAATGAAGATTGTGAAGATTGGAGATCAGGTGTTACTGACTGGTCTTATATAAGGGAGGTTCCCTCCCATCAGGGTTGCCGGTGATCAATTGTTCTGGTCTCATCTTTGATTCCTGTTCACTTTGTAGCTTGCTGTTTCGTGCCTGCATCTTCTGCTAACAGATAAGTCATTTTCTTCTTTTTGTTTTTTGTGCTTGCGTTTTGCATTTTGTCCTGCACTTCTGTGGGGTCTGCCGGGTCCCCTCCGGGGGCTTGTGCTCCTCTCAGTTTAGTTCAGCCACTGTTGTTTGTTCATTTGCCTTTTCCAGTTTTTTCAGTGGCTGCTGTTTAGTTTTTGTTACACCAGAGAACTAATTTAGGTGGTAGAGGTCGTGTGATCTCAGGTGTTTTTGTAATTAGTGAGTTGGTACTTTTCAGGGTTTTTTGGGATTGCAGTAAGTGTCCTTCCTATCCTTTTCTATTTAGGAAGTTTGGGCCCCAACGTTTGCTCATACTATTTTCTGTCTGTGTTTGTATTTCCTCTTGTCTAACCGCCATTACATGTTTGGGGGCTTTCTATGTCCTTTGGGGATCTGCTCCGGGGCAGATAGTTTTCCTCTTTCTGTCTTTAGGAGTAGTTAGCTTCTCAGGCTGTGACGAGGCGTCTAGGACCAACGTAGGTACGCTCCACGGCTGCCTTTAGTTGTGGTGGTTAGTCAGGGTACTGCAATCCCATAGATTCCAACCTCTCTGGTGTATTTCCTTTTTTGCCTGCTCTCCTCAGCTACCAAATCATAACAGTATCACCGTCCCAAACTGAAAATTATATGGTACTCACAGAAGGGAAAAATATTGTGGAAAGAAAAAAGTTGTCAGAGTTGTCAGAGATTTTTTTTTTTTTTCTGTTTGTTGCTTTTTTTTTTTTCCCTCTGTATCTCTGGGTGCTGAGGAGGATTTTTTTTTTCTCTCAATGGAGTTTGCACAGTTGTCTGGCCGTGTGGATCAGCTTGCCACTGAAGTTTCGGAGTATTGCTACCTATCTTGCAGGGTTGCCTGTTGTGGAACCTAGGATTCCCATGCCAGATTTGTTTTTAGGGGATCGAGCTAAATTTCTGAATTTCAAAAATAACTGTAAGTTGTTTTTTGCCTTAAAATCTAAGTCCTCAGGGAACGCAGCACAGCAGGTTCAAATTGTCATCTCTCTCCTGCGCGGCGATCCTCAAGATTGGGCTTTTTCCCTGACACCTGGGGATCCTGTTTTGAGTAATGTTGATGCATTTTTTCAGGCTCTGGGGTTATTGTACGATGAGCCTAATGTCACTGATCAAGCTGAAAAAGCCTTGTTGGCATTAAATCAGGGGCTTGAGGACGCTGAGTTATACTGTCAGAGATTCCGAAGGTGGGCAGTCCTGACCAAATGGAATGACGATGCTTTGGCAGCCCTTTTTCGGAAGGGTCTGTCAGAGAATGTAAAGGATGTTATGGTGGGATTCCCTGTCCCCTCTGGTCTCAATGATTCTATGTCATTAGCGATTCAAATTGACAGACGTTTGCGTGAGCATAGAGGTATGCGTGGAATAGTGTTGCCTTGTGAACCAGCTTCTGAACCCATGCAGTGTGATAGAGTGGCTTCTGGGGCACAGCGTCATGAGTTTCGAAAACGCAATGGGTTATGTTTCTACTGTGGTGATGCCTCTCATGCTATTTCAGTCTGCCCTAAGCGGGGAAGTATGTGGGGGAGACCAGGCAGAAACTGAGAACAAGGATGAATTCTCATCGCCACACAATAAGAGAAAGGAGAATGGATTTACCTGTGGCAAAACACTTTTGTATGCCCGGTCATAGCATGACGGATATGGAATTACTGGTATTAAAATCTAACTTCAAATCTGAGAAGGATAGAAAAGTCTGGGAATATAAACTTATGATGACCTTTGACACTCTTAGTGCTGGGATGAATATATCCCAGAGCTTTATGTCTTTCTACAACAATTAAGGAATCTGCTTCCCTGACCTTTTAGGGTCATCACAACACAATACCAGACCCCAATCAGAGGGTAATAAAACTTTCACTCCTTATCTATGAACTAGTCATATTTATGTTCATCCCTCGGCCATAATGACAGTTCTGCTTCACGTCACATCTCTTACCTATTGCATTATTCCTGTGTCCTCTTGTGTATAAATATGTGATTCTTCAGTTTTTGTTTTAGTCTTTGCCTGATGAAGAGACCTGCGTAGTCTCGAAAGCTTGCAATTTGTTACCATCTTTTCAGTTAGCCATTAAAAGGTATCAACCACTGAGGACTCTCAAGTCTAAATATTTTTCTAAGCGGGGAAGACGTTTTGCACGCTCAGTTGTCTTGGTAGTGTTCAGACTAAATTTTTGTTGACTGTTACCCTGATTTGCTCCCTGTCCACATTTTCTGCTCAGGCTTTCGTTGATTCGGGAGCAGCTATTAACCTGATGGATTTTGATTTTGCTAAACGTTGTGGGTTTCCCTTGATACCCCTACGGAAGTCTATTCCCCTACTGGGGATCGATTCTACCCCTTTGGATGAGAATAAACCTCAGTTCTCTACTCAGGTGATAATGAGGGTTGAACCTGATCATCAGGAGAGTTGCAAATTTTTGGTGCTGTATAATCTGCATGACATTATTGTACTGGGTTTCCCTTGGTTACAGTCTCATAATCCTGTTTTGGATTGGAAATCTGTGTCTGTAACCAGTTGGGGCTGCCAATGTGTTAATACCAACACTCCTGTTTTTTCTGCCTCCCCCCAGGCTCAGGATGTTCCTGACTTTTTGACTGATTTTTCTGATGTGTTTAGCGAAAGTAAATCTGCATCCTTGCCCCCCCATAGGAGCTATGACTGCGCTATTGAATTAGTGCCTGGTAGTAAATTCCCTAAAGGTCGCCTTTTTAACTTGTCTATACCTGAACATGATGCTATGCGGTCTTATATCAAGGAGTCATTGGAGAAGGGTCATATCAGACCATCCTCTTCACCCTTGGGTGCCGGTTTTTTCTTTGTGGCCAAAAAGGATGGTTCATTAAGACCGTGTATTGATTATCGTCTCTTGAACAATATCACTGTAAAATATCAATATCCGTTACCCTTGATTTCTGACCTGTTTTCCAGGGTGAAAAGTGCTACTTGGTTTACCAAGCTTGACCTCAGGGGGGCATATAACCTTATTCGCATTAAGCACGGGGATGAATGGAAGACGGCATTTAATACCCCAGAGGGGCATTTTGAGTACCTAGTGATGCCCTTTGGGCTCACTAATGCTCCTTCTGTCTTCCAGTCCTTCATGAATGACATTTTCAGGGATTTTGTTGATAAATTTCTGATTGTTTATTTGGATGATATCTTGATTTTTTCCAATGACTGGGACTCTCATGTGAAACATGTTCGGACTGTGTTCCAGATTTTGAGAGAGAATGCTCTGTATGTGAAGGGATCAAAGTGTCTTTTTGGCGTACAGAGGATCTAATTTCTGGGATTCATTTTGTCCCCATCTGTTATTGAATTGGACCCGGTCAAGGTTCAGGCCATCTGTGATTGGGTCCAACCTACTTCATTAAAGGCTCTTCAAAGATTCTTGGGTTTTGCCAATTTTTATCGTAAATTTATTGGTAATTTCTCTGTTATTGTTAAACCATTGACTGACTTTACCAAAAAGGGTTCTGATGTGGTGAATTGGCCTCCTGAGGCAGTCTCTGCGTTTCAGGAACTTAAGCAGAGATTCACTTCTGCTCCTGTTCTACGGCAGCCTGAAGTTTCTCTGCCATTTCAGGTGGAGGTTGATGCCTCTGAAATTGGGGCAGGTGCCGTTTTGTCCCAAAGAGATCCAGAGACCTCTAAAAGTAACCCTTGTGCCTTTTTCTCTCGAAAATTTTCTCCAACTGAACGTAATTATGACGTGGGTAATCGGGAGTTATTGGCCATGAAGTGGGCTTTTGAAGAGTGGAGACATTGGCTGGAGGGAGCCAAACATCAGGTGGTGGTCCTCACGGACCATAAGAATCTGGTTTATCTGGAATCAGCCAAGCGACTTAATCCTAGCCAGGCCAGGTGGGCCTTGTTTTTCACACGTTTTAATTTTGTGGTTTCCTTTCTTCCTGGCACTAAGAATGTTAAGGCGGATGCCTCTTGAGGAGTTTCCTTGCGGACTCTCCTGAGTTATTTGATCCTGCTGTTATTTTGAAAGAGGGTGTAGTCCTTTCCGCCATCTCGCCCAATTTGAGACTGGCTCTGGAAGGGTGTCAGGAGGATAAACCCGAGCGCTGCCCTATTGGGAAACTGTTTGTCCCAGACCGGAGGAAAAAGAGTGTGATGTCTGAGATTCATTGTTCCGCGTTGGCCGGTCATCCCGGAATTTTTGGTACCAGAGACTTGGTTAGTCGGTCCTTTTGGTGGCCTACTTTGTCTCGTGACGTCAGGGAATTTGTGCAGTCCTGCGGGACTTGCTCTCGCTCCAAGCCTTGCTCTCGCTCTAGTGGTTTGTTGATGCCATTGCCTGTGCCCAAGAGACCATGGACCCATATCTCTATGGATTTCATTTCCAACCTTCCTGTTTCTCAGAGAATGACCGTTATCTGGGTGATTTGTGATAGGTTTTCCAAAATTATACATCCTATGCCATTACCTAAGTTGCCTTCCTCCTCTGAATTGGTGCCTTTGTTCCTTCAGCACGTGGTTCGTTTACACGGCATTCCTGAGAACATTGTGTCTGACAGAGGAGTCCAGTTTGTTTCCAGATTTTGGAGGACTTTTTGTTCTAAACTTGGTGTTCAATTGTCTTTCTCCTCGGCTTTTCATCCTCAGACCAATGGATAATCTGAGAGAACAAACCAGACATTGGAGACTTATCTAAGATGCTTTGTGTCTGCTGATCAGGATGACTGGGTCTCTTTTTTGCCTTTGGCTGAGTTTGCTCTTAATAATAGGGCTAGCTCTGCCACTTTGATGTCTCCATTTTTCTGCAATTTTGGGTTTCACCCTCGATTTTCTTCAGGACAGACGGAGGCTTCTGTCTGTCCAGGTGTTGACTCTGTTGTGGAGCGTATGCAGCAGATTTGGGACCAGGTAGTGGAGAGGTTGTCCCTCTCTCAGGAGAGGGCCCAGCGGTTTGCCAACCGGCATAGGACTGATGGTCCTCGGTTTGAAGTGGGGGACTTGGTCTGGTTGTCCTCAAGAAATATCCCTATGAGAGTTGCATCTCCTAAGTTTAAGCCTAGGTTCATTGGACCTTATAAGATCATGGAGATTCTTAATCCTGTTTCCTTTCGTTTACTTCTTCCAGGGACATTTAAGATCCATAACGTGTTCCACAAGTCCTTATTGAAGAGGTTTGTCGAGCCAGTGGTTCCTATGGCTGTGCCTCCTGACCCTGTTTTGGTTGAGGGCAATCTGAAGTATGTGGTTGAGAAAATATTGAACTCTCGTTTTACTAGACGGAAACTCCAGTATTTGGTTAAGTGGAGAGGTTATGGTCAGGAGGACAATTCTTGGGTGTTTGCTTTGGACATCCATGCTAGGAGGCTCATCCGTGCGTATCACAGAGCTCATCCTGACCGACCTGGTTGCTCAGGTGAGGGTTCGGTGACCCCTCCTCAAGGGGGGGGTACTGTTGTGAATGTGCTAGAAATGAATTCTGAGCAGAAGCTCCCTCTGGTGGTTACAAACAGTACTGAACTATCCAATGAAGATTGTGAAGATTGGAGATCAGGTGTTACTGACTGGTCTTATATAAGGGAGGTTCCCTCCCATCAGGGTTGCCGGTGATCAATTGTTCTGGTCTCATCTTTAATTCCTGTTCACTTTGTAGCTTAATAAAATAATAGATCAACATTTCAGTTACTAAATATATCCTAGCATGGGGCTTATACTGACATAGTGTCAAAAGTTAGTGAACTGAATATATATCGGACTAGATGGACCAACTGCATACATGGTATAGAAAAACACAAAGAAAAACAAGCAGTCAAGAGGTCGAAAATGTAAAGAAAGTAGAAAACACTTTATTAATGTAACAAGATAAAAGTATAGCACAGCGAAACAATACTGCATGTGCCCAAGAACAGATACAATAAGCAAGGGAAGCCGCGTGTGGTGAACAAAATACATTAGTAGCACATGCTACTTATAACAGATGGTATATAGCATAATTACAGTGTATAAATGCCCATATGCAAATAGATACATATATATACAACAGTAAGTAGATGTGTATACAGCAATAGAATAAATGGTGATGTAGTACATACCAGAACAATCACAGTGTAACACCACACCGACTGCCCCTGCCACCCCAACGCGCGTTTCGGAAGGTTCCTTCCTTCCTTCTTCAGGGGGCAAGGTCACAGCAGGGCCGGCTATGTTTAAATACCTGTATACCCGAGAATAGCGTCTGTATCCAATTAGAAAACCACCTCTTGCAATTACAGAAAAGCCGAAACACATTTGCATCTGACACCAAGCATGGCGTATGTAATTAATTAGTGCCGTAACCATAACATCCAGGACCACCGCGCTGTTAGTGGAGTACGTCAGAGCACATGGGCCCCATGCGGGCTGGCGTCCCCAGTTCAGCGGTGGGGGTTACCGGAAGTATAGGGGCGGACATGCGCAATAGCGCAGAATTGACACAGGAATAAAAAACACTTCCGGACATGCGCAGAAGTAGTAACGGCAGCCATTACTATGGGGACCAGATGCAGAGATCTCCCGGTGTAAGCCGACAATTGAAGACATGCACAGTGATGCTATCGGTAATACTTATAAAACGACAAATACCAGAATATCATTGTCTATAAAATATATATTCTCTTAATGGAATAGAGGACAATGTCCACATATGAAATATAATAACTATACTAGGAATAAATGGAGAAAGCATACATGATAGCATTGGTGGACTAAAGTCATGATACATCGTAAACAGACCGAAATAAAAAACATAATAAACAACATAATAACCATATACATAAAAACACAACCAGAACTAGAGTGCGAGCAAAACAATTATATACATAAAATTGAAAGAATCATGACAGTTGATAGTAATCGTAAGTCATGAACATATAGTACACTCATATTGGTGTATCCATACCAGAAGACAACCTAATTGTATAAATCGAAATAATTCTATCTAAACTAGTACATGTAAGACAACATACATTATACAGAATCTTGAGATAGATCAAATTGCCCAAAATAAATAGAACAAGTATCATGACGAAACAATTATCAGGCATCTTATAGATAATGGTATAGTGCCATGCCGATGTAAGAAATAATAATCGGAGAAATCTCCCTAAGGAATTTACAATACATAACATATAATGGGCGGGAGGATCAGATAATTAGATAGAAACTTCAATAAATCATGGAGTCACATATAGGCCGAAGTGATGATATTGATAGATGCATTGCTGGACGAGGATGAAATCAAGGACACACGAAAATGGAGCTCACACTCAAAGCTAGAAATAAATAAAAAATAAAATCAATGAAAATGCACCTAAACACATGCAGGTATAAGATGGAATACACAAAATGCACAGCAGCCTACAATCTACAGAAAGGGAGCAAATGAAAGACATTCATTCAAACCGTCCGGGTGGACAGTTTGTAACCGCCAGATCCAACGCGTCTCCAATCTGGCTAGACGCTTAGAAAGCTGACCACCTCTAATATTGATCCGAAGGGCATCAATGCCCCTGACCATTAGTAATGTGGCATCACAATTGTGATAGATCTTAAAATGTCTTGGTATTGTCTTAAGGGTGGTCGCATCCATGTGAGTAGATGCCGCCTGTATCCCCAAGACGTGTTCACGGATACGGACTTTTAATTGTCTGGTCGTGAGGCCGACGTATATCAGTCCACATGGACATGTGGCATAGTAAATGACGTACCTGGTGGTGCACGTGATACGTTGTCTAATCAAAATGATTTCTTACCGCTAGAATCCGTGAACAGTTGCATCTCTCAACATTTGGGCAGGCGACGCACCCACCACATGGAATGCAGCCCACCCTAGGGACAAAATTATCAAGAAAGGTGGTTTGCCGTTGTCCTGAATAGTGGCTGTGAACCAACTGATCACGTAAATTTTTGGCACGTCTAAAGGTCAGCAATGGTTTCTCAGGGAGAAATTTCTTCATTACCGAATCAGTCATTAATATGGGCCAAGCTTTCCCCAAAGCAGCTCGCACCTGATCAGTTCTTGAATGAAAATTGGTGATGAAACGGATCTTATTGTCAGATGAGATTCCGGACCTCGGATTAGCCTTGTAAAGCAAGTCACGACGAACAGAATATTTAGCTCTCTGATAGGCCCTCTTTAAAAGTCGACCACTATAGCCTCTAGCCAGAAACCGTGTCCGTAATTCTCTCGCCCTTGATTCAAAATCATCATCTGTGGAGCAGATCCTGCGCAAGCGCAGGAACTGTCCCACCGGAATTGATCTAATCATATGGTCAGGATGACCTGAGGACGCATGCAACAGAGAATTGGTCGACGTTACCTTCCGAAAGATATCCGTCTGTAAAAGACCGGATTGATCCTTCTTGATTGTCACATCCAAAAAATCGATGGAATTGACATCCCACACGAATGTTAAATGGATGTTAAGATCGTTGCTGTTTAAGAGAGATATAAAATGTGCAAGGTCGGTGGCTGTGCCCTGCCATACGAAGAAGATGTCATCAATGTAGCGCGTCCATAAAGGGACGCGCTCAATTGATCCCTGTTCGTATGACAGGAAGAGGTCCCTCTCCCACAGCCCCAGGAAGAGACCGGCATAAGAGGGCGCAAAAGCCGCTCCCATGGCGGTCCCCTGGAGCTGTAGTAGAAGGACCCCTTAAATACAAAGAAATTGTGGGTGAGGGTGAACTCTAGTAGCTTCAGCAGAAGTTCCCTCACTCCTAGGGACAGGGTGGACATGCCGAGGAAATACCTCACGGCATGAAGACCATCCCTATGCCTGATGTTGGTGTAGAGTGATTCAACATCAGCTGAAACCAGTAGAGTACCACCCTCTAAACACAGACCATCGACCCTGCGTAGTAAATCTCCTGTGTCCTTGAGGAATGACGGGAGGTTAACTACCAATGGTTGGAGATGGAAGTCAATCCACCTGTTTACATGTTCCAGCAGATTGCCCCTACCGGATATAATCGGTCTGCCCGGGGGTGTCATGGTATTTTTGTGAATCTTAGGGAGTAAATAAAATGTAGGAATAGTAGGCTCCGTGACAGTCAAAGCCATAGCAAGATCTTTGGTGATAACGTCGTCCCGAAGCGCCTGTTGGACAATGGCATCAAGTTGTGCACTATAAGCCGACAGAGGGTTATATGTAAGCTTTTTATAATATGTGCCATTATCCAGTTGGCGGTAGGCCTCTTGTTCATACATATTTTTAGGCCATAGGACGACGTTACCACCTTTGTCTGCTGGCTTGACTATCACATCTGGGAGATTTTGCAAATATTTTAGTCTCTCCCTTTCATGCCTGCTAAGATTGTCATTCCTAACAGACCGGGGATTCTAGATAAATCGTTAGTCACCACCCGGACAAAGAGGTCAATGCTGGAACATGCAGACAGTGGAGGGAACTTTTTAGAGCGAAGACGGATAGATGGGGGAACCTTACCGCCCTCGTGTGTATGTTCCACCGCCAATTCCTCAAGGACCCTTAGTGCATTCTGCTCCTCTTCTGTGGGGAAAAGGACATGGAGTTCGTTATTAAAATAGTATCTCTTAAACAGCAGGGATCTAGCAAACATGTGAAGATCTTTAATGGTGTCAAACATATCGAAACTGGATGCAGGGGAAAAAGAGAGGCCTTTTTCAAGTAGTCCAAGATCTAAATCAGATAGTACATAATGACTCAAATTAATCACCTTATTATCTTTCTTTAAGGAAGTTGTCGGAGCATTGCGTCTCTTGTAGGGATGGTATGAATGGTCTCTTAGTCTAGTGCTCTCGGTCCCGTTAGTGGTGGAAGCAGAGACAGATGAAAGATCCGACCTTCCACTCAAAGATGATAAAGACATACTAGAGGGGGTTTTTTGTAAATTTCGTCTCTCATTCGTTCTCCATAGATACACCCTTTTAGATTGATAGTCCTTGGTGTCCCTATTGAATTTAGATAGTTGAGTTTCTTGAATTTTCGTCGCTAGTAGATCCATAGCTTTATCAAGATCTATGTCAAATGATTGGAGTTTATCAGCAGGGCACCCTGCCCTAACCTCAATTTGTGCAGCATCTATCATTTTATCCAACTCAGAAATACTTGTTGAATTAAGATTAATAAGTAATTGCATGAGAGTAACAGAGCAAAGAGTACATGTCTCCTCCCATTTAGTAACAAAAGATGCATCTTCTATTGGGTAAGATGGTATTACACGGACCCTCAGTCCTCTTGGTATCATTTTGTTTTGCACATATTTCTCAAGGAATAATCTATTCCACCAAATTCGGGACCGCTTAATGAGCAGAGATTTGATGGATGCTAATTTGTCATCCCATTTGTGATCAATAGGCTGCTGCGCATCTGTTCCACTGTGACTAAACACTCTATCAACATTGTTGAGCCAAACCTTCTCCTTGGCTCGATAGTCCATGATGAGATCAAGAAACCTGTGCATAACACAGTAACAAAGGTTAACCAAATAAAATAATAGATCAACATTTCAGTTACTAAATATATCCTAGCATGGGGCTTATACTGACATAGTGTCAAAAGTTAGTGAACTGAATATATATCGGACTAGATGGACCAACTGCATACATGGTATAGAAAAACACAAAGAAAAACAAGCAGTCAAGAGGTCGAAAATGTAAAGAAAGTAGAAAACACTTTATTAATGTAACAAGATAAAAGTATAGCACAGCGAAACAATACTGCATGTGCCCAAGAACAGATACAATAAGCAATGGAAGCCGCGTGTGGTGAACAAAATACATTAGTAGCACATGCTACTTATAACAGATGGTATATAGCATAATTACAGTGTATAAATGCCCATATGCAAATAGATACATATATATACAACAGTAAGTAGATGTGTATACAGCAATAGAATAAATGGTGATGTAGTACATACCAGAACAATCACAGTGTAACACCACACCGACTGCCCCTGCCACCCCAACGCGCGTTTCGGAAGGTTCCTTCCTTCCTTCTTCAGGGGCAAGGTCACAGCAGGGCCGGCTATGTTTAAATACCTGTATACCCGAGAATAGCGTCTGTATCCAATTAGAAAACCACCTCTTGCAATTACAGAAAAGCCGAAACACATTTGCATCTGACACCAAGCATGGCGTATGTAATTAATTAGTGCCGTAACCATAACATCCAGGACCACCGCGCTGTTAGTGGAGTACGTCAGAGCACATGGGCCCCATGCGGGCTGGCGTCCCCAGTTCAGCGGTGGGGGTTACCGGAAGTATAGGGGCGGACATGCGCAATAGCGCAGAATTGACACAGGAATAAAAAACACTTCCGGACATGCGCAGAAGTAGTAACGGCAGCCATTACTATGGGGACCAGATGCAGAGATCTCCCGGTGTAAGCCGACAATTGAAGACATGCACAGTGATGCTATCGGTAATACTTATAAAACGACAAATACCAGAATATCATTGTCTATAAAATATATATTCTCTTGATGGAATAGAGGACAATGTCCACATATGAAATATAATAACTATACTAGGAATAAATGGAGAAAGCATACATGATAGCATTTGGTGGACTAAAGTCATGATACATCGTAAACAGACCGAAATAAAAAACATAATAAACAACATAATAACCATATACATAAAAACACAACCAGAACTAGAGTGGAGCAAAACAATTATATACATAAAATTGAAAGAATCATGACAGTTGATATAATCGTAAGTCATGAACATATAGTCACTCATATTGGTGTATCCATACCAGAAGACAACCTAATTGTATAAATCGAAATAATTCTATCTAAACTAGTACATGTAAGACAACATACATTATACAGAATCTTGAGATAGATCAAACTGCCCAAAATAAATAGAACAAGTATCATGACGAAACAATTATCAGGCATCTTATAGATAATGGCATAGTGCCATGCCGATGTAAGAAATAATAATCGGAGAAATCTCCCTAAGGAATTTACAATACATAACATATAATGGGCGGGAGGATCAGATAATTAGATAGAAACTTCAATAAATCATGGAGTCACATATAGGCCGAAGTGATGATATTGATAGATGCATTGCTGGACGAGGATGAAATCAAGGACACACGAAAATGGAGCTCACACTCAAAGCTAGAAATAAATAAAAAATAAAATCAATGAAAATGCACCTAAACACATGCAGGTATAAGATGGAATACACAAAATGCACAGCAGCCTACAATCTACAGAAAGGGAGCAAATGAAAGACATTCATTCAAACCGTCCGGGTGGACAGTTTGTAACCGCCAGATCCAACGCGTCTCCAATCTGGCTAGACGCTTAGAAAGCTGACCACCTCTAATATTGATCCGAAGGGCATCAATGCCCCTGACCATTAGTAATGTGGCATCACAATTGTGATAGATCTTAAAATGTCTTGGTATTGTCTTAAGGGTGGTCGCATCCATGTGAGTAGATGCCGCCTGTATCCCCAAGACGTGTTCACGGATACGGACTTTTAATTGTCTGGTCGTGAGGCCGACGTATATCAGTCCACATGGACATGTGGCATAGTAAATGACGTACCTGGTGGTGCACGTGATACGTTGTCTAATCAAAATGATTTCTTACCGCTAGAATCCGTGAACGAGTTGCATCTCTCAACATTTGGGCAGGCGACGCACCCACCACATGGAATGCAGCCCACCCTAGGGACAAAATTATCAAGAAA